>WNWK01008906.1:0-72500 GCA_009830355.1 Cherax destructor | reverse complement strand
TGCATGATTGCTTTTGAATTTTACCTTTGATTACCATGTTTATCCTTTGTTCTAGGCTGAATTCTCTTTTTCTTCTTCATGGAAGATGTTTTCGTTGTATCCTTCTCTCTATCTCTCTTCTCTCTCTCTCTCTCTCTCTCTCTCTCTCTCTCTCTCTCTCTCTCTCTCTCTCTCTATTACACAGGGTTTAACAAGGTTTGGTTAAGAATCCCTAACTTTATTTACAAGCTATTTACAAGTTAAGGGTTCCAAACTTTATTTGACAAGCTAAGAGCTGTTACCTACATCAGCTCATTTGAAAGCATTTTTATTGTTATGAAACATACAAGTAGGGAACAGGATGAAGTTGGAGCCATCTGTGGGCCAGCATTTTGATTTGATCAACTGATCCACTCTCCCTCCCTCCCTCTCTCTTTCATCTCTCTCTCGCACTCTTCCCTCTCTCCCTCCACCTCTGTTCCCCTCTTTCCTCCTCTATCTCCCCCTCTATCCTCCCCCTATGCCCCTCCACTCCGCATCGTTTCCTCTGCTCCTCGACGCCTTGACAGCTTGTAACGTTGACGGTGGTCTCGATGTTTTCACGGTCAAAACAAAAATCTTATATTCCTAAGCCTGTGCTGTTAGTCTGTCGCTTTTCCAGATCAGTAAGACTGACATTGAGTTCTTTCAGCAATACACATATTTATGATTTGCAATCAACTGTGATGTTGTAAGTAACCGACATGAGGCTACTGAGGAAACACGGAATAGGAGGTGAAGTTTTTTCCTGGGTAGAGGCATGGTTCACAAATAGGCAGCAGACAGTTTGCATAAATGGAGAGAAATCCGAATGGGGGCACGTCTCAAGCGGTGTTCCACAGGGGTCAGTTTTGGGCACCCTCTTGTTTACAATTTACATAAACGACATAGATGAGGGAATAAATAGCAACATAAGCAAATTTGCTGATGACACCAAAATAGGCCGTCCAATTCATTCTAATGAGGACATTAGAGCACTCCAGGATGATTTGAATAGACTGATGCAGTGGTCAGAGAAGTGGCAGATGCAGGTTAATGTAGACAAATGCAAAGTTCTAAATATTGGGCAGGACAATAACCATGCCACATATAAACTGAATAATGCAGATCTTATTACTTGTGATTGCGAGAAGGATTTAGGAGTTCTGGTTAGTAGTAATCTGAAACCAAGACAACAGTGCATAAGTGCTCCCAATAAAGCTAACAGAATCCTTGGCTTCATATCTAGAAGTATAAATAACAGAAGTTCTCAGGATGTTCTTCAGCTCTCTATATCTTTGGTTAGGCCTCATTTAGATTATGCTGCACAGTTCTGGTCACCGTATTACAGAATGGATATAAATGCACTGGAAAAAGTACAGAGGAGGATGACAAAGTTGATCCCATGTATCAGAAATCTTCCATATGAGGATAGACTGAGGGCCCTGAATCTGCACTCTCTAGAAAGGTGTAGAATTAGGGGGGGGGGTATGATTGAGGTGTATAAATAGAAAACAGGAATAAATAAAGGGGATGTAAATAGCGTGCTGAAAATATCCAGCCAAGACAGGACTCGCAGCAATGGTTTCAAGTTGGAAAAGTTCAGATTCAGGAAGGATATAGGAAAGCACTGGTTTGGTAATAGAGTTGTGGATGAGTTGAACAAACTCCCGAGTACCGTCATAGAAGCTAAAACGTTGTGTAGTTTTAAAAATAGGCTAGATAAATATATGAGTGGGTGCGGGTGGGTGTGAATTGGTCCTGACTAGCTTGTGCTACTAGGTCAGATGCAGTGCTCCTTCCTTAAGTGAATGTAACCTGACCTGGCTGGGTCGGGGCATTGGCTTAAGCCAGTTGGAGACTTGGACCTGCCTCGCATGGGCCAGTAGGCCTGCTGCAGTTTTCCTTCTTTCTTATGTTCTTATGTACTGCACATTTGATTACATTCTCAACCCTCCTCAATCTCCATTTTACGAATACTCTGCATAATATTTACACCACACATTGTCCTCAGCCATCACCACCTTGTTGCAACATTCACAATCCATGCTTCACACCCACAAATGAGCGTTGGTACCACTAGACTCAGACCTTCCCCACTTTGCCTCCACAGCTAACATTCGTCGTCTCCACAGACGCCTCAGTGCACCACTCACCATTTTTCCTACGTAATTTTTATAGTTCACCTTGTTTTTAATAGACCCATCACCCTAAACAGACCACTTCCATACTTCCAGAAATCTGATATTTAGTCTTTAACTGTAAGTGTGTGTGTGTATATGTGAGTGTGTGTGTGTGTGTGTGTTTGTGTGTGTTAGTTACCATTTTGTCCTAGGCACATGTCGATTAGACACTAGGCCTGTTGTATATGTGTGTGTGTACTCACCTAATTGTGGTTTCAGGGGTCGAGACTCAGCTCCTGGCCCCGCCTCTTCGCTGTCTGCTACTGGGTCTCTGCTCTCCCTGCTCCATGAGCTTTATCATACCTTGTCTTAAAACTATGTATGGTTCCTGCCTCCACTATATCTTTCTCTAGACTATTCCACTTCCTGACTACTCTGTGGCTGAAGAAATGCTTCCTGACATCCCTTTGACTCATCTGAGTCTTCAGCTTCCAGTTGTGTCCCCTTGTTTCTGTGTTCCCTCTCTGAAACATCCTGTCACTGTCTACCTTGTCAATTCCCCGCAGTATTTTGTATGTCGTTATCATGTCTCCTCTGACCCTTCTTTCTTTCAGTGTTGTTAGTCCTATTTCCCTCAATCTTTCTTCATAAGACAGACCCCTGAGTTGTGGAACTAACCTTGTCGCAAACCTTTGCACTTTCTCTAGTTTCTTTACGTGCTTGACCAGGTGTGGGTTCCAGACTGGTGCTGCATATTTGTGTGTGTGTGTGTGTGTTACCATTTTGTCCTAGGCACATGACGATTAGACACTAGGCCTGATGTATATGTGTGTGTGTGTGTGTGTGTAAGGAAACACTTCGAAATGTTTCGGCCCCGCCGGAATTGAACCCGGGCCCTCCGTGCGTGAAGCGAGAGCTTTAGCCACCATGCTGTGTGTGTGTGTGTGTGTGTGTGTGTACTCACCTAATTGTGGTTGCAGTGGTCGATTCACAGCTTCTTTCCCCGCCTCGTTACTGGTCGCTACTAGACCACTCTACCTGCTTCATGAGATTTATCATGCCTCTTCTTAAAACTATGTTTGGATCCTGCCTCCAATACATCACTTCCCAGACTATTCCACTTCCTGACAACTCTGTGACTGAATAAATGCTTCTAACATCTGAGTCTTCAACTTCCAACTCTGACCCCTTATTGCTGTGTCCCATCTCTGGAACATCCTGTCTCTGTCCACCTTGTCGATTCCTCTTAGTATTTTATATGCCGTTATCATATCCTCCCTATATCCCCTGTCCTCTAGTGTTGTCAGGTCGATTTCCTTTAACCTCTCCTCGTAGGACATGCCCCTTAGCTCCGGGAATAGTCTTGTTGCAAACCTTTGTACTTTCTCTAGTTTCCTTACATGCTTGGCTAGGTGTCGGTTCCAAACTGGTGCTCCATACTCCAATATAGGCCTAACGTACAGGGTGTACATGGTCCTGAACGATTCCTTATTGAGAGGTCGGAATGCTACTCTTAGGTTTGCTAGGCGCCCGTATGCTGCAGTAGTTATTTGGTTGATGTGCGCTTCAGGAGATGTGCCTGGTGTTATACTCACCCCAAGATCATTTTCCTTGAGTGAGGTTTGTAGTCTCTGGCCCCTTAGACTGTACTCCGTCTGCGGTCTTCTTTGCCCTTCTACAATCTTTATGACTTTGCACTTGGTGGGATTGAACTCCAGGAGCCAGTTGCTGGACCAGGCCTACAGCTTGTCAAGATCCCTTTGTAGTTCTGCTTGGTCCTCGTCTGATTGAATTCTTCTCATCAACTTCATATCATCTGCAAACAATGACACTTCTGAGTCTATTCCTTCCGTCATGTCGTTCACGAATACTAGAAACAGCACCCGTCCTTGGACTGACCCCTGTGGAACCCCGCTCGCCACAGGCGCCCACTCTTGACACCTCGCCACGTACCATGACTCGCTGTTGTCTTCCTGACAGGTATTCCCTTATCCATTGCAGTGCCTTCCCTGTTATCCCTGCCTGGTCCTCCAGCTTTTGGAATAATCTTTTGTGTGGAACTGTGTCAAACGCCTTCTTACAGTTCAAGAAAACACAATCTACCCACCTTTCTCTCTCTTGTCTTACTGCTGTCACCCTGTCATAGAACTCCAGTAGGTTCGTGACACAGGATTTCCCATCCCTGAAACCGTGCTGGCTGTCCTTGATAAGTTCATTCCTTACTAGGTGCTCCACCACTCTTCTGATAATCTTCTCAATGACTTTACATATTATACATGTCAGTGACACTGGTCTGTAATTTAACTTAATGCTTCGTGACTGTCTCCTTTCTGCTCCCTTTCTCAGTACCTATGGAGGATGTTATCCGGCCCCATCGCCTTTGAGGTATCTAGCTCGCTTAGCAGCCTCTTCACTTCTTCCTCGGTTGTATGTATTGTGTCCAACAGTTGATGATGTACCCCACCTCTCCGTCTTTCTGGGGTACCTTCTGTCTTCTCTGTGAACACTTCTTTGAAACTCATGTTGAGTTCCTCACATACTTCGCGGTCGTTTCTTGTGATCTCCCCTCCTTTCTTCCTCAGCCTGATTACCTGGTCCTTGACTGTTGTTTTCCTCCTGATGTGGCTGTACAACAGCTTCGGGTCAGATTTGGCTTTCGCTACTATGTCATTTTCTTATTGTCGTTGGGCCTTCCTTCTTACCTGTGCATATTCATTTCTGGCTCTATGACTGCTCTCCTTATTCTCCTGGGTCTTTTGCCTTCTATACTTTTTCCATTCTCTAGCACACTTGGTTTTGGCCTCTCTACACCTTTGGGTGAACCAAGGGCTCATCCTGGCTTTCTCGTTATTTCTGTTACCCTTGGGTACAAACATCTCCTCAGCTTCCTTGCATATTGTTGTCACATATTCCATCTCATTTACTGACTTCCCTGCCAGTTGTCTGTCCCACTGAACCCCGTGAAGAAAATTCTTCATACCTGTGTGTGTGTGTGTGTGTGTGTGTGTGTGTGTGTGTGTGTGTGTGTGTGTGTCGTGCCGAATAAGTAAAACTTACGATTTTGGCTTAAACAGCAACGCACTTCTTGCCAAATAGGGCAAGCGAAAATTTGTGTATGCAATAATTTCGCAAAAATCATTCTGAACCTAACGAAAAAAAGTATATTTCATTGCGTTTGTTTAGTATTAAATTATAAACTTATATAAAACATATTTAGTTGGATTAGGCTAAATTAAATTGCTCTTGTTATAATAAGGTTAGATAAGTTTCCTAAGGTTCTTATGGTACAAAATCATTAATTTTTATATTAATATTAATGAAAAAACACATCTTTAACTGTATAAGAGAAAATTTTAGAAAGGACTTAATTTTAAACGAGTTCTTGCTAATTGGTCCGTTTTACTTATATATATATATATATATATATATATATATATATATATATATATATATATATATATTTGTTGGACTATGTATTGGTAGATAAAAGACTGTTGAGTAGACTTCAGGATGTACATGTTTATAGAGGGGCTACAGATATATCAGATCACTTTTTAGTTATAGCTACAGTGGGAGTAAAAGGTAGATGGGATACAAGGAAAATAGAATCAGTAAGTAAAGAGAGGTGAAGGTTTATAAACTAAAGAGGAGGAAGTTAGGGTAAGATATAAACAACTATTGGAGGATAGATGGGCTAGTGAAGTGTAGGCAATGGGGTCGAAAATGTATGGGGTAGATTTAAAAATGTAGTGTTAGAGTGTTCAGCAGAAGTTTGTGGTTACAGGCGAGTGGGTGCGGAGGAAGAGGAGCGATTGGTGGAATGATGATGTAAAGAGAGTAGTAAGGGAGAAAAAGTTAGCATATGAGAGGTTTTTACAAAGTAGAAGTGATGCAAGGAGGGAAGAGTATATGGAGAGAAAAGAGAGGTTAAAAGAGTGGTGAAGCAATGTAAAAGAGAGCAGATGAGAGAGTGGGTGAGATGTTATCAACAAATTTTGTTGAAAATAAGAAAAAGTTTTGGAATGAGATTAATAAGTTGAGGAAGCCTAGAGAACAAATGGATTTGACAGTTAAAAATAGGAGAGGAGAGTTATTAAATGGAGAGTTAGAGGTATCAGGAAGATGGAGAGAATATTTTGAGGATTTGTTAAATGTTGATGAAGACAGGAAGCTGTGATTTCGTGTGTAGGGCAAGGAGGAATAACATCTTGTAGGAGTGTGGAAGAGCCAGTTGTGGGTGTAGGGAAGTTCGTGAGGCAGTGGGTAGAATGAAAGGGGTAAGGCAGCTGGGATTGATGGGATAAAGATAGAAATGTTAAAAGCAGGTGGGGATATAATTTTGGAGTGGTTGGTGCTATTATTTAATAAATGTATGGAAGAGGGTAAGGTACCTAGGGATTGGCAGAGAGCGTGTATTGTTCCTTTGTATAAAGGCAAAGGGGACAAAGAGAGTGCAAAATTATAGGGAAATAAGTCTGTTGAGTGTACCTGGTAAAGTGTATGGTAGAGTTATTATTGAAAGAATTAAGAGTAAAACAGAAAGCAGGATAGCAGATGAACAAGGGGCTTTAGGAAAGGTAGGGGTGTGTAGACCAAGTGTTTACAGTGAAACATATAGGTGAACAGTATTTGGATAAGGGTAAATATGTTTTTGTGGCATTTATTTATTTGGAAAAGGCGTATGATAGGGTAGATAGGGGGGCAATGTGGCAGATGTTGCAGGTGTATGGAATAGGAGGAAGGTTACTGAAAGCAGTGAAGAGTTTTTATGAGGATAGTGAGGCTCAGGTTAGAGTGTGTAGGAGGGAAGGGGACTATTTCCCAGTAAAAGTGGGCCTTAGACAAGGATGTGTGATGTCACCGTGGTTGTTCAATATATTTATAGATGGGGTTGTAAGAGAAGTGAATGCGAGGGTCTTGGCAAGAGGTGTTGGGCTAAAAGATAAAGAAGCAAATACAAAGTGGGAGTTGTCACAGTTGCTTTTTGCTGATGACACTGTGCTTTGGGAGATTCTGAAGAGAAGCTGCAGAGGTTGGTGGATGAATTTGGTAGGTGTGTAAAGAAGAAAATTGAAAGTGAATATAGGAAAGAGTAAGGTGATGAGGATAACAAAAAGAATAGGTGACGAAAGATTGGATATCAGATTGGAGGGAGAGAGTATGGAGGAGGTGAATGTATTCAGATATTTGGGAGTGGACATGTCGGCGGATGGGTCTATGAAGGATGAGGTGAATCATAGAATTGATGAGGGAAAAGGGTGAGTGGAGCACTTCGGAGTCTGTGGAGACAAAGAACCTTGTCCATGGAAGTAAAGAGGGAATGTATGAGAGTATAGTTATACCAACGCTCTTATATGGGTGTGAAGCATGGGTGATGAATGTTGCAACGAGGAAGGCTGGAGGCAGTGGAGATGTCATGTCTGAGGTCAATGTGTGGTGTGAATATAATGCAGAGAATTCGGAGTTTGGAAATTAGGAGGAGGTGCGGGATTACCAAAACGATTGTCCAGAGAGTTGAGGAGGGGTTGTTGAGGTGGTTTGGACATGTAGAGAGAATGGAACGAGACAGAGTGACTTCGAGAGTGTATAAATCTGTAGTGGAGGGAAGGCGGGGTAGGGGTCGGCCTAGGAAAGGTTGGAGGGAGGGGTAAAGGAATTTTTGTGTGCGAGGGGCTTGGACTTCCAGCAAGCATGTGTGAGCGTATTTGATAGGAGTGAATGGAGGCATATGGTTTTAATACTTGACGTGCTGTTGGAGTGTGAGCAAAGTAACATTTATGAAGGATTCAGGAAACCGGCAGGCCGGACTTGAGTTCTGGAGATGGGAAGTACAGTGCCGGCACTCTGAAGGAGGGGTGTTAATGTTGCAGTTTTATAACTGTAGTGTAAAACACCCTTCTGGCAAGACAGTGATGGAGTGAATGATGATGACAGTTTTTCTTTTTCGGGCCACCCTGCCTTGGTGGGAATCGGCCGATGTGTTAATAAAAATAAAAAAATATATATATATATATATATATATATATATATATATATATATATATATATATATATATATATATATATATATATATATATAGTGTGTGTGTGTATGTATGTAATTAAGATCACAGTAAACAGGTGATATCACACTATGCAGAACAACCACTGTGAAAAAAAATAGTAAAATTCCAAGTGCTTTCGTGATTTCTCAGGAAAGCGCTTGTATGTTCACTGGTTGCTCTGCATATATATCGCTTGTCCGCTCTTATTGCGGACAAGCGATAGAAGAAGCAAAACAGCCAAATGAGAAGTTGAATTACAGTTCTAGGCCTTTCGTGTTGAACCCAAGATTTCAATATTTGCAAAAGGAATAGTGCGTCCGGGCAAATGCCGCCATGAATGAGTACGTCTGCTACCGGAAGAAAGGCAGGGAGGAGGGGCAGGCCCTGCCTGGCAGGGAGGAGGGGCAGGCCCTGCCTGGCAGGGAGGAGGGGCAGGCCCTGCCTGGCAGGGAGGAGGGGCAGGCCCTGCCTGGCAGGGAGAAGGGGCAGGCCCTGCCTGGCAGGGAGGAGGGGCAGGCCCTGCCTGGCAGGGAGAAGGGGCAGGCCCTGCCTGGCAGGGAGGAGGGGCAGGCCCTGCCTGGCAGGGAGAAGGGGCAGGCCCTGCCTGGCAGGGAGGAGCGGCATTCCCTGCCTGGCAGGTTAGTGCTAGAAGTCTATAAACATTGATTATGAAGTAATGACTCATCTTGAGTGATGGAATATGACAGGGAAACTTAGTACTCATTCGTTCCCACTGCGTAAATATTGTATACAATTTGGTAGCTACACACTGCTGTTCTAGTGTGCTGCTAAATTTAAAATAAAAATTCTTCTTCTTTTATCTCTTTTCTGTTCTCTTTTTCAATAGTTCTTTCCATATCTATATTTCCATCTTTCTCAGTATCTCTTATTTGATTTGAAGTCTTGGGTTTTTATTGAATTAAGTTAAGAGTTCCTACATTAATTAATTTTTAACACGGATCTAATTTTAACTTTAAGGCTGTCTATACACCATCATTTTGTTTTCTGAGAATCAAATACATTTGCTTTCGTTTCCCCAAGAAAGGTAGAATTGTATGCTGTTGATTGATGTGGCTAGAATAGCTGGCATATTTTCTCTTCCATAAGTAAAAGTTAGAGTCACTGATTAATTTCTCTTCTACAGTTTTACGTTAAATTATTCTGAGAGATCTACCTCGAGAGAGGTGGAGCGAAGAAGCAAAGACTCTAAATCCTCTTTTTTTTCCACTCTCTAGACACCTTGAGGCATCCATTGTCGACGACACCAGCGTCACTGTTACACATGTAATCTTGGATTCATCCAGTTGTTTAGTTGCACTGAACATCGGCTGATGCCTCGACCCAGAATAGCACAGCTGGGAACTCTTGACAAAATTATAAGCACTCCGAGTTTTTTTTGCAATACATCTATTTAGAGTAGTTTATAATTGAGATAGTCTAAGCCTCTCTCTCTCTCTATCTCTATCTCTATCTATCTATCTATCTATCTATCTATCTATCTATCTATCTATCTATCTATCTCTCTCTCTCTCTCTCTCTCTCTCTCTCTCTCTCATATATATATATATATATATATATATATCTATCTCTATCTATCTATCTATCTATCTATCTCTCTATCTCTCTATCTCTCTATCTCTCTCTCTTTTTCCAGAGGGTTGGACTAGGTTAGGTTAAGGATCCCTAGCTTTATTGACAAGCTAAGAACTGTTACCTACATCAGCTCATTTGAAAGCATTTTTATTCTATCTTTCTCACTCTCTCTCTCTCTTTTTATTTGTCACAGTTTTACAAGGTTAGGTTTAGGGTTCCTAATTTTATTTACAAGCTAAGAGGTGTTACCTACATCTCTCTCCTTCCTTATGTGCTCCCGTTCCCTATCTCTTTCTCCCTCTACCTCTCTCTCCCAACTCTGCCTCTTTATCCCACGCCCTCTCTTTCTCCTTGACAACTTTCACAGACACAGGCAGGTGGTGGTTCAAATGCAAACTTTATCACACGAACTTTAACGGAAGACGCTGGGAATAATCTCACCTGCAGGACGCTACTGTAAACTGCTAACTTTTCCATGTTCTGGCTGACACACACCTGACACATGTTCTTGCTGACACACAGCGGAACATGCTCTAGCTGATACAGAGCTGACACGTCCTCTGGCTGACACATGCTCTGGCTGACACACAGCTGACACGTCCTTTGGCTGACACACAGCTGACACATGCTCTGGCTGACACATGCTCTGGCTGACACACAGATGACATGTTCTGGCTGACAGACTCACCGGACAGCAGACTCAACGGACAGCAGACTCACCGGACAGCAGACTCACGGGACGGCAGACTCACCGGACGCCACGCTCACCAGACGACAAGCTCACAGGATGATACACTGCTGACAAATACCCTGTCTGTGAAATGCTCTGACACATGCTCCTGATAAACGCCCTAGTTGATACACCCGGTGCCTGACACACTGGCTGCCACACATACTGGCTGACACGGTTTGAATGACACACCCTGTTTGACTCATGTTCTGACCGAAAATGCATTAACTGACATCTGCCCTTCCTTGCACCGATCTGACAGGTCCTGGCTGACACCCCAGCTGACACACCAGCTGATACACGTCTGGTTGAGACATGCTATGACAGAAACGTGCTCTGTCTGTCACACACTTTGACACATTTCCTGTCTGGCATTAGCTATCACTTGCTCTGGCTGTCACTAGCCCAGGCTGTCACTAGCCCAGGCTGTCACTAGGCCAGGCTGTCACGTACCCTGAGTGTCACGTGCCCTGGGTGTCACTAGCCCTGGCTATCACGTGCCGAAGTTGTACAAGAATGGTATACAATACCGACAAGATGAAATTAAGACACATGTGCAACATCTGGGTATCTTTATTGTAGACGTTTCGTCATCCAGTGGCTTTATCAATACAAATTCTAAGACATTATTGGAAGACAGTAGAACTATATACAAAAGATGAGGTAATCAGTCCCTCGGCCTTGGAGTTGGTGTGTTCAGCACCGTTGGTGTAGAGATTCTGAAGACCACGTAAGAAGGCTTGACCTTATATAGGCGTCAGCTGAAAGGAACAGGTAGCAGACGAGGGCATAGTCACATAAGCCCTCTGACAAATTCTTGTATGACACATGTCCTGTCTAACGTATGTCCTGCCTGACACATGCCTTGGCTAACACGTGCTCTAAATGCCACTTGAACTTGCTGACACATGTCATAACTGAAAAATACCGTAGCTGACACTTTCCCTGGCTGACACATGTCTCTGCTAACATATGACCTGGTTGGAACATGCTGACATTGACAGAGTCACGTGATCTTTGTGACACCTGTCCTGGACCACAAATGTTCTAGTGGTAAAGTTATTTTTCTGACATACCTTGACATGCACATAGTCCAGCTGACACTTTTCCTTGATGAATTATGCCCTGGCTGTCACATGGCTTAGCTGACATGTGCCCTTGCTGATCCATGCCCAGGTTGACACATGCTTTGACTAATACACGCCATAGATGATATATTGCTGATAAATTCCCTAGTTCATATGTGGCTAATACATTCCCTAATTAACACATGCCCTAGCTGACACATACCCTAGCTAATATATGATTAACACAATCGTTGAGGGATATGTGGCTGACACATTCCTTCGCTGACATTCAATGGACACATTTCACCCCGTAAATCGGTGTTGGTCTTGTTGAAATTCGTAGGATGTAAATGTAATGAGTTTCTCGTTTTTCTCTGGCTGTACCATGAATGAGGTTTGGAATAAGATATTTTTGTCATACATGTAATTTGCGAGTAAATGACTTGACTCTTCAAATAGAACGATTAATATGCCTTTTTTTTGACCTCTAAGGACATTTTTTATCATTTTTTTTCAGCTGTGCATTATTATAAATTTTAGGATTAAATACTGATCCCGGTGAAGGGATGTTTATCCAAGAAAATGGAGCTGCCAGACTCATGATGGTAAATTAGACACATATGCAACACTTGGGTATCTTTATTGAGGAAACGTTTCGCCACACAGTGGCTTCATCAGTCCATACAAAGGAGAATCGTGAAGAACAGGAGGAGTTTGAGGTGGTCAGTCCCTCAATCTTGAATATAATACAGCATATGTGCGAAGAGGGAGCTTATATACTGTAGGCAGGAGAGGTGCAGCAGTCGTAGGTGGTGTCACATTTGACCAATGTGGAAGTAGGTCGAGCCCACCGGTTAGGCAAGTGTAGAATTCTCTGTATTAAGATACCAAGATGTTGCTGTGTCAGACAGGATGTAGATGAATGGTTTAGAGAACTGACGAGTTGGTAAATTAGACACATATGTGTCTAATTTAGACACATATAACCTTCTTCATAACCTTCACGGCTTCGACTACTACTACTACAACTAACCCATCTCTTTGGGTATGACCTACTTCCACTAGGGAATCCCGCCTACCAGTGACTATGTCCCCGTCTGCTACACGTCTCGTTCCACCTGACGTCAGCATATAAGCGCCAGCCTCCTTGCCTCTGCTCCATTTTAAGTAGTTAGACTGTTGGGTTTAGTCCTGACTCTTTCTCTTCTACTTAAGCTCTTCCTCTCACCGGCTATTCTTCTTCTGTCCCCACTTCCCCCTCGCCCCTAGTGGGTCCTTACCTGATAGTCTGAACGAACGAACTCTGCTCCAGAAACTCAACGACTTCGGTGCTGTTCACACCACTCCAAGGCCGAGGGACTGATTACCTCATCTTTTGTATATAGTTCTACTGTCTTCATATAATGTCCTAGAATTTGTATTGATAAAGCCACTGGATGGCGAAACGTTTACAATAAAGATTCCCAGATGTTACACACGTGTGTTAATTTCATATTGTCGGTATTGTAAACCATTCTTGTACTACGTCATTGATATATATCATAAATAACAACGGGCCTAAGACTGATCCCTGTGGAACTCCACTTGTTACAAGTCCCCATTCGCTTTTAACCCCATTTATGCACACTCTCTGCTTCCTATTGGTGAGCCATGACTCGATCCATGACAGCACTTTTTCCCCAATGCCATGAGCTGCCACTTTCTTTAACAGTCTCTGGTGCGGTACTCTATCAAAAGCCTTACTAAAGTCTAAATAAACAATATCGAATTCTTTATCGTGATCAACAGCCTCAAAAGCTTTACTGAAGAAGGTTAATAAATTAGGTAGGCAGGAACAGCCCCTCGTGAATCCATGCTGAGTATCATTAATCAAATTATGGTTATCTAGATGGCTAATAATAACATCACCTATAATTGACTCTAGTAATTTGCAGTAATTTGACGGTAGTGACTTGTCCCCTGCTTTAAAAATAGGAATTACATTAGCCATCTTCCACATATAAGACACTACACTTGTTTGAAGAGATAAATTAAAAACGTTAGTTATTGGTTCACAGAGTTCTAATTTGCATTCCTTAAGAACCCTTGCAAAAAGCTCATCAGGACCCGGCGATTTATTTTGTTTCAGTCGGTCTACTTGTTTCATAACTATTTCTCTAGTGACTGTGATATTACATAATTTTTCTTCAGGACCACTATAAAAATTAATTACTGGGATATTATTAGTGTCTCCCTGTGTGAAAACAGAGATACAATAATTATTAAAAATAGAGCACATATCATTCTCCTTTCAGTAATGTGCATAGAGTTATTTTTAAGGGGACATATCTCTAACTTTTGTTCTATAAACCTGGAAAAAACTTTTTGGGTTAGTTTTCGAATCCCTAGCAACTTTAATTTCGTAGTCCCGTTTAGCTTTTCTTATCCCCTTTTTAACGTCCCTCTTAATATCAGTATACTGATTCATAAGATGACCCTCACCTCTTTTGATGTGCCTATAAATTCCTTTCTTCTGCCCTAAAATATATTTGAGCCTATTATTCATACATTTTGGGTCATTTATATTCGATCTAATTCCTTTATTCGGGATAAATGTTCTTCGGCAGCATGTATAGTGTTAAGAAAGCTGTCATATTGATAGCTCTCTTCATTACCCCAGTCCACAGATGATAAGTTTTCTCTAAGCCCATTGTAATTTGCTAAGTGAAAATCTGGGACTGTTACTGAATTATCCCTATCATCATACTTCCCTTCAGTGCTAAATGTAATTGATTTGTGGTCGCTTGTGCCGAGTTCCTCTGTAATTTCTAAATTGTTAACAAGGGTTTCCTTGTTTGCCAGAAACAAGTCAAGGAGGTTAATTCCCCTTGTAGGTTCTGTCACAAACTGCTTCAATCTGTCTCAAATTGTTTCACATTATTGCATGTTATGTATGTTTGCGAAAAATATATTGATTAAGTTCCACTTAATCAATATATAAGTTGTCTGCGCCATGATGACCAGTGGGTGTAGGTTGTCTGCACTATGATGACCAGTGGGTGTAGGTTGTCTGCACTATGATGATCAGTGTGTGTAGGTTGTCTGCACTATGATGACCAGTGGGTGTAGGTTGTCTGCACTATGATGACCAGTGGGTGTAGGTTGTCTGCACTATGATGACCAGTGGGTGTAGGTTGTCTGCACCATGATGACCAGTGTGTGTAGGTTGTCTGCACTGTGATGACCAGTGGGTGTAGGTTGTCTGCACTATGATGACCAGTGGGTGTAGGTTGTCTGCACTATGATGACCAGTGGGTGTAGGTTGTCTTCACTATGATGACCAGTGGGTGTAGGTTGTCTGCACCATGATCAGTGGGTGTAGGTTGTCTGCACTATGATGACCAGTTGGTGTAGGTTGTCTGCACTATGATGACCAGTGGGTGCAGGTTGTCTGCACCATGATGACCAGTGGGTGTAGGTTGTCTGCACCATGATGACCAGTGGGTGTAGGTTGTCTGCACCATGATGACCAGTGGGTGTAGGTTGTCTGCACCATGATGACCAGTGGGTGTAGGTTGTCTGCACCATGATGACCAGTGGGTGTAGGTTGTCTTCACTATGATGACCAGTGGGTGTAGGTGGTCTACCCCATAATTAGTGGGTGTATACCATCTACCACATGAACAGTGGGTGTATACCATCTACCACATGAACAGTGGGTGTATACCATCTACCACATGAACAGTGGGTGTATACCATCTACCACATGAACAGTGGGTGTATACCATCTACCACATGAACAGTGGGTGTATACCATCTACCACATGAACAGTGGGTGTATACCATCTACCACATGAACAGTGGGTGTATACCATCTACCACATGAACAGTGGGTGTATACCATCTACCACATGAACAGTGGGTGTATACCATCTACCACATGAACAGTGGGTGTATACCATCTACCACATGAACAGTGGTGTATACCATCTACCACATGAACAGTGGGTGTATACCATCTACCACATGAACAGTGGGTGTATACCATCTACCACATGAACAGTGGGTGTATACCATCTACCACATGAACAGTGGGTGTATACCGTCTACCACATGACTAATGCATACAGTCTGCCTCATAACGACCAGCTCACTGTAGACTAGTAAAACTAAGCCAAATAAAACTTAACCTAGAAATAATTGCAATAAAATTTCTCTCAACTTAGCCTTACGTAGAAAAAGACTTGAGAAAGACGATATCAGGCAGCGAAGTAAGTCATCATGGCCACTATTAGCGTTTCTGGGTTCGCTCTTAACAGTTTTTTTCAATGTGCAAGAGACAACATAAACCACAATATTATCACATTTGATGGCAATAGACTATTTTATGGTATGGGAATAACTGCAGATGTCACAACAACAACAGTGATAGAAAACATCCCATCCTATTTGGAGATCTGAAGAAGCTGGATAGGAGGCTAGTGGGATGTAGTTCTTAAAATACTTATCCACCAATGAAAGTCACTATATTGACCCTAGTGCAAAACTGGATATCCTATGAAACATTTCGCTTCTTTTAAGGGCGTTTGTCCCTGGTTGACATGGAATATACCAACTACTTAACGAAGGCGAGCATCCTGGGAAAGGAACAGTTATCGGGCTTTTATGGGTTGATTTGGAAACTACAAATGAAACCTTCTAATCACTTTTATATTTCGTTGCTGATCACGCTAGCAAACATATGGTCAGACACTTGTTCTCGCATTTGATCAACTTCTTTTCTATAAAACTCTATGAATTATTATTAATGAACCATAAAACAGCCCTCTAAAGAAAGTTATACCTAGACTTCGGGGGCCTGCACAGGATGGATAGGATTTGTAATGACTGGCGCTGGGTCGGATATAATTCTTGAAACATACGCTGGAAATTCTGTGAAGAATATGATATCAGGAAAGGCGATCACAAGGGACACTTGCGGCCATCTGATCTTGTATTCTGTGCACAGCATAATTCTAGCAAGGAAAGCACTATGTTCACAGGAAGGGGAAGCTAGTGACAATTACACTGGACAATTCTGTTCTGAGGATTTTTCTCTCGCAGATGATTTAAAACATATAACTGCAGATATATGGTTACAATATATGTGAATGGTGGAGATTTTAAGAAAATACATTAAAGCATAACGAACTAGAAATTGGTACAAGTCCACCATCACAAATCCGGCAATCAGACATCCGGTTCCATCAGTTATTCGGCACTAATTTCGGCAAGCATAATTTCAAATTTCCAGGGTCGCCACACCAGCCTGCTGCTACTGATATTCCAATTTCTTTTTCCCCATTTATTGTTATAACCTGCTTACCTTTAGCGCTAGCCATGGTTCCAACGAAGAAAAGAAATGCGTCTCATTGTGTAAAGCACATACACAGTACATTACTCACGAAATCGTAATGACACGATTGTAAACAAACCATAACACTGTCGGTTGCCATGAGCTCAGTCTCGTGATGTAGGGGAATATGCTTTATTATTATCCTAATATCAACACTACTGCTTGGATGGAAATAAATGGTATAAAATACCGACACAATGGAAAGATAAACACATAAGCAGTATAATGTGATCCTTTATTGACAACGTTTCGCCCACGCAGTGGGCTTTATCGAGTCACAGACAGATCTTCCTGTATAAAAGATACACGAGTATTTATAGGATTTAGTCAGGTGGAGAATGCTGTGTTTATATTTCCATTAAACGAGATAACGAAGACACGGAGAAAGTTTATGAATTTGTAGATTAGCTAGATATTTTCAAACGGGACAACAATTTTCGATACGTAGTCAATTTCTGACAAAGATGTCAACCCACTTGTGGAAGTTCATTTTATATAGGAACCAAAAAGTGAAACCAAAACCGTGCATGTTCAAGAAAAACTGGATTCACTCGTCGTAGCGCTGGATACTCTGTTCCCAGACGAGTAGTCTTGATCGGCACGAAATGTTCACATATGAATTATAGGCGCTTCTATGTTTGATAAAAAAAAATCAGAAGGGAAAGCTCATAAGTCGAGGTTTATGAATAATATGTATCACTGGTCAAAAACAAAAATTTGTTGTCAAATGTATTTGAAGATATTTACGGTGTTTTTGAGCTGTTAAACTGGAAAATGGCGGTAGGGTTTACTAATTGGCTTTAGTTTGTGAGATATGTCATGCCTACCTTCAATTAACAGGGAACTTAGCCATAACGCGTGTATTTGTATATGTATTGACAATTTGTATATACAGAGAGTTTTAATAAAGATTAGAATTTCATTTTTAAATGGTTTAATATTTAACTAAAGGAGTTGTATCAACAACCACGTGACAATATTGTAAGTTTTATTTTGTTATTGTTTGCAGATGAACATAAATTCTACACGAAGAGTCTGCTTAAACAATGCCAATGTATTTTGCTACATTTGTGGCGAATACTTTACAAAAACAAAGGAAAAACATAACTGATTTTGTTAATGTTGCAGTTGTATAACTGTAGTGTAAGCCCGCCACTGGCAAGACAGTGATGGAGTGAATGATGGTGAAAGTTTTCTTTTTTGGGCCACCCTGCCTTGGTGGGAAAAAGCCGATGTGTTAATAAAAATAAAAACTATTGTTTGATAGGTACTATAAAAATGTATCTACCAAAGATCAGACTGACACAAGGCGTACCAAAGGTGCAAGGGAACTAGAGGGTGTTTGTTTTCCCTCAACCACTCTGGTTCAAATGAAAGACCAGTTTCTGGTCATTTCTGAAAAGCAAGCTCTAATTAAACGTCTCTGACACCCTGCTGAGCAGCAGGGTCTCTCTAAGCAAGCAAAAGATGATGCTAACATCCTTATTGTCAAGGAAGCTGAAGCTTCAGCTAGAAGTGTACCACAGCCATTGTTGGAGATGAAAATGATCTCCCGAGTCTTTAGATTCATTATGTTAACATAGAATCTTTTGACACATTTTGTGTCCATCACCTAGATAGAACTACAATGATGCCGTTGTCCATTTTATCAAGAGCATCAAACAAAATCTTTGTGTGTGTGAATTCACATTTTAGCCCACGTTATTGGACCTCTGAATTCCTCAAGTGGGTAAAGCGATTCCATCAAAATGCTTTAACAAAATAAAATCTTTCTCTCGCAAACTTGTATCGCCGGACGCGATACTCCAGTAATACTTTAACGTGGAACAAAAGGCAAAACAAAAAGTAAATATAATTCTTCTACGGATACTCACAGAAAAGGCAAAAGTGAGGTGGATGGGATTGGAATTAGACCCTTTCAGGTGGGGATGAAGGCTGCAGCAAGGTAAGATACAACCATTAAAAATGTCTGAAGCAGAGGTTCGAAAACGTTTGCTGAAATAAATTAAATAGAGCTGCACCAAAACTCACTGAGCAACACCGCAATGCAACTGTAGTGTATGAGCAGAACATGGTGTACATGTGTGTGTACAGACTGTGGTGTACATGTGTGTGTACAGACTGTGGTGGTGTCTGTTGTTGCAGTTCACCAGAGATAGACATGGAGGATTAGTGACACTTATTTTTTACATTATATACAAATAAGACTGCTCTGATTTTGTACTAAATTGTAGTCAAAATGCAAATACATTTTTTTTATTTATTTTGTTCATTTTCAACAATGAGAAGTTCAGAATATTATCGAAGTTATACACTTATTATACAATGTAACAACAGTGTTATTATTTATATTATATTGGGATTTTTCACTGTATAACTTTGACTTAATTATTGTAGAGTGAACTATTGTGGTTCGCAGGAAGCATAACATTTGTACAGTACAATTTATTATGTAGAATTTTTGTTTGGACAATTCCATGTAACACCAAACGTAAAAAAATATGCATTCACAAAGAAATGTGTTTCAATTATGAAAAAAAATCCATTAGTAATATTCCTCGTTGGACAGGTAATTTCATTCAGAAAAACTTTTACGATTGGCCAAATTAACGCACATGTAAGACTGAATAGAATGTTTTACGGGAAACTTGGTTTCCGTGAGGCGGCCATATTGGCATGGCGGCCATATTGGCATGGCGGCCATATTGGCATGGCGGCCATATTGACATGGCGGTCATATTGATAACCTCGCGTCCTGACAGTGGTGGACAATTTACCATCGTCTTTCAAAGATTTTGTCTATTAAGAATTGGTTGCGAGATATTCTATTACAAGAGCCACCCACAATATTACTTGACCATAACAATTACAAACGACTTCATAAGAATACATATATAGTATTCGCAAATGTATAAATTATATAATAAGCAACATTAAAATATACTTATGAATATCTAGTCAATTGAAGTTCAACTTTTGACACATTTCTTTAACAAAGACAAAGAGAGATATGCAAAGACAAAGAGTAAATTACAAAATTAAACATACAAAGGTAAATATATGAATACAGATTTATATAGAGAGAATAAAAGATGTGCAAATATAAAGGTACAACTTAGTAAAACACTGAACAACAGACCTTTGTATACAAACAAGAGTGCAGAACACTTAAGGGCGCAGCACACGGTGTACATAGAGAGCTGTTAAAATTGTTATTAAAAAACATATATTGATTTGAATGTACAGTGTTACTCTTCATAAAATCTGGCAATCTGTTTCATGCATTTGCCAAGCGATTATAGGAAATGTATTATTGTTTATCTAGAGAATTTGTTAAATTGCATATTATGTTCGTGGTATTATACATACTGAATTTAATGGACCTTTAAAACAATTTCTTAGGTGTACAATTTTTTTTATTAACACATCGGCCGTTTCCCACCAAGATAGGGTGGCCCGAAAAAGATAAACATTTATCATCATTCACTCCATCACTGTCTTGTCAGAGGTGCGCTTACACTACATTTATAAAACTGCAATATTAACTTCCCTCCTTCAGAGTGCAGGCCCTGTACTTCCCATCTCCAGGACTAAAGTCTGGCCTGCCGGTTTCCCTGAATCCCTTCATAAATATTACCTTTCTCACACTCCAATAGCACTTCAAGTCTTAAAAACCATTTGTCTCCATTCACTATTATCTAACACGCTCACGCAGGCTTGCTGGAAGTCCAATCCCCTCACACACAAAACCTCCTTTACCCCCTCCCTCCAACTTTTACTTGGCCGATCTCTACCCCGCCCTCCCTCCACTGCAGATTTATGCACTCTCGAAGTCATTCTATTTTGTTCCATCCTCTCTACATGTTCGAACCACCTCAACAACCCCTCCTCAGCACTCTGGATAACAGTTTTGAAAATCCCGTACCTCCTACTAATTTCCAAACTACGAATTCTCTGCATTTTAATCACATCACACATTGACCTCAGACATGACATCTCCACTGCCTCCAGCCTTCTCCTTGTTGCAACATTCACCACCTATGCTTCGCACCCATATTATATAAA
Source organism: Cherax destructor (assembly GCA_009830355.1). Lineage (NCBI taxonomy): Eukaryota > Metazoa > Arthropoda > Malacostraca > Decapoda > Parastacidae > Cherax > Cherax destructor. Next base: position 51,507 of record WNWK01008906.1, on the reverse strand, counting down.
TATTATATTATATATTATATAAATATTATATTATATATTATATAAATATTATATTATATATTATATAAATTATTATATATTATATAAATATTATATTATATAAATATTATATTATATAAATATTATATTATATAAATATTATATTATATATTATATAAATATTAAGGAACTGTTAAAATAATTGGACAGCAGAAGGCTTATAAGGCTTAGATATCACCTCACAGTTTGAGGGACATATCAGACATAGCTTAAGTTCCTTACGAATAATATTAATTATAAATTAATCTAATATTTAAATCCCTGATCTAATATTCATATTTTAATCAGTACTATTTTTTTATGAAATATGATTAGATTATATTTTCTTCAGCCTTGGACCTGCTTGATACAACTTGCTCTGATTTTGAAAATCGGTTGTGTGGTTAAAATCTCTTCTATGAATAAGCAGAGCCTTAGAGTCTTGCCCAGTTCTAATGATATATTTATGTCGTAATCTTAGTTTAAAGCTTTTTCTAGTTTGATCGTAATAAACTTTTTTGCATATTTTACAGGGAATCTTATTGACACAACCATCAGCATTTATGGGGGAATTCCTAATCAAATGTGTTTTTTAACTGCATCAAAACTTTTAAATACAACTTTGATTTTAATATTCTTAAGTAAAGAAGGTATGTCAAGAAGAACCAACATATTCGTGGTTGAATATGTCTGTCCCTTTTTGAATTGTAAAAAGTATTTCTGGCAATTTTAAAACATCAATATTGTTTTTTTTGGTAGTTTAGATCATTCGCTTTTTTATAAATAATCAACATTTCTTCATCTATGAACTCTGGGCTGCACATAAGCAGAGCTCTCAAAAACATAAATACATAAAGTTTAGCTCCATCATTATGTGAAGATTAATAGTGCATAAGAGCAATTATTTGTTTGTTTTCTGAATATTTTGAATTTAAAATCATGGTTCCCCTTAATAATATGTCTTAATTATTAATGGGATCCATGGTCACCTGGCCGAGGTTTTCCATTAGCTTACCAATCCACTCCTTTAACAATCAAAGCTATAAACTATACACACAGAATTTCTATACAATATGATAATGACAACTAATCTTGTATTAGGCAACTTTATTGGAATGAATATTTATTATTATTGTAACAGTAGTACATGAGTAAGAGAAGAAAGTATCGGAGCACTTGCGTTACATGACTAAGTGAACTAGGCAATAGAATTCCCTCATGTTAATGACTAAGCATCTGTGTTCACAGTGCAGTTTTCTGACCTTTATTTTTAAAAATTTTCATTCAAAATCCACACTTTTATTTTTATTACTGAAAGGTGAGTAAAGCAATTTTGCATTTAATAATTAAGATAAAACAGACTTCTGAAAATCATTTTAAAGTATTGCATCGTTGTTCTTGAGGACTCCGTATAATGAAGAAAATATGAGTCAGACTAAAATTATACACTAGATGTCAGTCAGTAGCAATTTCCCCTTATTGGTCTCTGGAAGCCGGAAGGAAGCCTTGCATTTGTCGTAGCAAAGAAGCTTCTTTGACAGCGACCGACTCTTGAAGGATACACCGAGAAACTTCTTCAAAGACATATTAAAAATTTTGGTCTTGCTCACCGAATGGAGCAGCAGGAGGAAGAGGAGGAGGAGGAGGAGGAGCAGCAGGATATGAGAGGGTACGGCAGTGTAAGAGAGGGAGGTCACGAAGAGAGAAGGGAGGGGAGGGGATTGATCTGAGAGGGGACTGGAGGGAAATGAACTACTGGCGGGTGGCAGGGAGCTGGAAGGGAGAGTGGAGAGAAAGTGAAGAGGAAGTTGAGGTTGACTCAGGAGCGCAATATCGTTTTAGGTTAATATTTATAAGAGAAATGAAAGCGTTCTCTGAGAAGAGTTACAAAAATGCCTCAAAATTTTATTTAAGTGAGTTAACTTTCTCGAGCCCGAGTGTTTTTCTCACTCTCTTTAATATCTCCAATATTAATATATTAGTAACGTAATTACATACAGAGGCAGGCTAGTATGGGAGCATGTATTCTTTTTACAACACACGTATACTACAATAGTGCAAAACAGTAGACATGTAACAATAAAACCTTATATGATAGATGTTAGAAAATGGGTTTAAATCAATTATTTGGACGTGCAATCTTCCTAGAATGAAACCAGATTATCACTCCGGGGTCCTTTTTTTTTTTACACAGGGTTTGACAAGGTTAGGTTAATTATCCCTAACTTTATTGACAAGTTGTTGACAAGTTAAGGATTCCTAACTTTATTGATAAGCTAAGAGCTGTTACCTACATCAGCTCATTTGAAAGCATTTTTATTGTTATGAAACATACAATTAGGGAACAGGATGAAGTTGGAGCCATTTGTGGGCCAGCATTTTCATTTGATCAACTGACTTTATTTCGTTGATATAATGCTGTACGAATGTGTTCCAGACTCGAGTCATCCTGGGGATTAAAGATCTCAGATGAAGTAATGTTCTGGAGAAGAGTACAGCCAGAGTGAAGTTGCTGATTTCTGCCCGTCTTGTGGTGTAGAATGTCGCTTCTCGTTGTCCACGAAGTGGAGTCCAGTTTGGTACTTTGACAATGTTAGTTTTGTACATAACAGTAAGGCCGCCCACACATCCCTCCTGTATTGAAGGCTCTGCTGGAATCATAGATCTATCCAGAATGGGTTCAGGTGAGAGATGAGGCATCCTGCTCTGTTCTTTACTTTGTCAAGCAGTCGCAGATGAGATCGGGGGGCAGGCAAACCAAGAAAGTGGAACATACTCAAGGTATGAGTGTACTTGTGCCTCGTACAGAATCTTGCAACCTCTACTGTCGAGAAAATGCGAGATACGCCGAAGTGCTGTAAGCTTCCTGGCTGCTTTGTTGGCAAGATTTACAACATGGTTCTTCATGGTCAGTTTGGAGTCAAATTTCATCTCAAGGATATCAGTTTTTTCCCCACGTACCAACACTCTCTCATTCATACTTACTACTGCTCCGGCAGTACCATCATGGTGCCTAGAGACCATCATTTGTGTTTTCTCAGGTGCAAATGCTTCCTGCCATCGGTTTCCCCAGGTTGAAATAGCTCTTAGCTGGTGATTGATGTAGCTTAGAGCAGCTGGCATTTCTTCTCTTGGATAAGTAAATGTCAGAGTAGTCATCTGCATATGCATGGGATTCTGGGATGAGATGAAGAGGGTCATTGAAGTAGACATTCCATAACAATGGCCCAAGCACACTTCCTTGAGGAAAACTTGCCCCAATAGGATGTATTTCTGATTCTGTTTCATTGAGAACTATCCTTAGAGTTCTTCCATGAAGGTAATCATTGAGGAGACATAATGTAGAGCCTGCAATAATTCCCAGTGCTTGCAGTTTTGCTAAGAGGTCCTGGTGTCATACTCGGTCGAAAGCACCAGCAATGTCCAGTGCTACCACAGCTGACTTTGGATTCATCCAGTGACTGGTGCCACTTAGTGGAGAGGTTTAACAACAGATCAGCAGCAGAGTAACCTTTCCTGAAGCCATATTGACGGTCACAAAGTAGTGAGTGGTAGTCAAAAAACTCTGTCATTTGTCTTGAGATTGTCTCAAGGATCATGCCAGTGATTGACAGGAGTTCAGCACTTCTTTCTCTCTTTTTATCTTTTCAAAAGTGTTTTTACCGGGTTAGGTTAAGAGTGTCTACCTTTATTTACAGGCTAAGAACTGTTACTTATGTCAACTCATTTGAAAGTCTTTTTATTATTATAAAATAATGAAAATTGGGAATAGGATGATAAAATAATAAAAAATAGGGAATAGGATGATGATGGAACCAGTTGAGGGGCAGCGATTTCATTTTGTTAATTAACTATTTCATTATGTTTTTTATGCAGTAGAAGCTTAGTCTAGACTCGAGTCATTCTACGAGTGAATGGTCTCGGATAAGTGATGTTCTTGAAGGGTGCAACCAGAGTATAGTTGTTGTGTGCTGCCCGTCTTGTTGTATAGAAGCTGTTTTTTTCACCCTCCGCGAAGTAGTACCGAATGTGGTACTTTGACAGAGATGGCCTTGTACATAACATAAGACCGCCCATATCTCTCCTGTACTAAAGGCTCTGCTGCAGTTACAAATCTGCCCAGGGTGGGACCAGGCGAGAAATAAGTCGTCTTGTTAGGTTTCTGTTCTATCCGAAACTTGTAGATGAACGGTGAAGTGGGGGGTGAGGTAACCCAAGAAAAAGGAACATACTCAAGTTCTAAGCATAACTGTGCAACAGAGAGATTTCTGCATCCTCCATTTCTCACTCAGGCTTGAGGTACGCCTTATTGCTATTAGCTTCTTGTCTTCCTTGCTTGCAAGATTTACCATGTAGTTCTTCAAAGACAGTTTGAAATCAAATTTCACCCCAGTGATAGCCACTTTATCCGATAGTTCCATCACTCTCCCATTTGTTCTTACTACGGCTCCATCATTACCATCATGGTGCCTAGAGACCGTCATCATTTGTGTTTTCTCAGAAGCAATTGTAACCTGCCATCCGTTTCCCCAGTCTGATAAAGCTGTAAGATGAACCTGAGAGCAGATGGCATATGTCTTGGATAAGTAAATGTCAAAGCAGTCATTTGCATAGGATTCTAGGGTATGATGAAGGTTGTTGAAGAAAACATTCCATAACAGCGGACCAAGCACACTTCCCTGCTGAACACTGACACCATTTGAGTGTCTTTTTAACTTTCTCTCATTGAAAAATACTCTTAGAGATCTCCCTTGAAGGTAATTACTAAGATGGTGCAGTGGAAAGTCAGAGACTTCCAGTAAATGAATTTTTTTTTCAAGAGTCTCTTGTGCCACACTCAGTAGAAAGCACAAGCAGTATCCACTACTACTGCACAGCCGATATTGAATTCATCCAGGGACTGGTGCCACAAAGTGGAGAAGTTTAACAGGAGAACAGGAAAGTAACCTTATCTGAAGTCATATTGATGATTACAAAGAAGCGAAAGGTAGTACCGAAATGCTGCCATTTGCAATGACATTAATGTCTCGAGAATTTAGTCAGTGATCGACTGGAGTCATAATGGTCTATAGTGATAGACATTGATAATAGATGAGAGTTAGATGTGAAGCCAGCTAGTATGTTCATTTACTCTGCAATATTGGGTTCACCTTCTCTGGGCCCAGTCGTTTTCTTGGTCAAGGGGTTTGAGGAGACGATATACCCCTTACTGCTTTATTTTCACCTGAAAACCTTAACACAGTTGTTCAGGCTAGCAAAGAAGGTTCCCTAACTGAATCTGGGAATTTCATCTTGGCAGTAAAGTATTCAACAACGAAGTCAGCTTTCTTCTGATTGCTAGAAGAGACAGCCCCATCCTGCCGATATAAAGGTGGAATAATTTCATCAGTTAAATATCTGACTGTCCTTGACTAAGGACCACCAGGTTTGGGAGCCCACTCTTCCTCATTCCAGTTTTTTCTTGCTTGATCCTCCCATTTAGAGACAGGCTTGCCTGATGTGGTTCACGTTATAGTAGGATGCCTTTTGTACTATTTCCAACACTTTTGATTACCAGTAACGGCTTCGCAACGAAAGCCAAATCAGAGCTGTTTGATGGCTTGTTTATATATGTCGATGAGGATTGTAACTGTGTTGGATATTAAATTTTAGTGAAGGCGTTCACTTGCTTATCGGCATCACCTTAGTGAAGAGTATTACCATCGAAGGTGGCAAGCTCCGAGCAAAGGGCCGGCCAGTTTCTTATCTCCCACAACCAGGTTATGCGTGATGATTCTTCATTTCATTCTTTTGGTATCTTGAGTGTGGTAAAGAAGGCCTTGTAATCAGATGAACCAATATAACCAAGGGGCTTGCAAGTGACCGGGTCCAGGATGAAGCCAGAGATACGAGTAGAGAAGTCAACAAAGATTTTCATGTTGAACAAGAAGTTCATTGAAATCTTTGTAAAAAAAAAAACCTGGTTGAGGTCACCCACAATTATAATGTTAACTTTAATGCTGAAGCAGAAGGGTGTCAACATTTTCCATTAGGAAGTTGATCGGGTCTGTTTGCTGCCATTAATGTCTGTGCATTGCACATGTTAGTATGGAGGGTTTATGCATAGCCTAAAGAACATCATTTCCAGGTGATGAAGATTGGCAACATCAGTGAGCTGGGCATGTAAACTTTTTGAAAAATCATACGGCCACGCTTACTCTGACCCTGTTTGTTTCGTGGCAGCCATGAGGTGTAGCCAGCATTTCTAAGTTTTGTGGAATCCTATCGTCCAAAAATGTCTCAACAACGGCGATCATGTGAATGCGATTAGTGTCCATGAAACTGCATTTACCCTTGATATAAGTAGGACACTGGGGCAGCCACTAGGGCTTAGCTATGTGATGTTGCTAAGGGCACGAAACCACCTGCTGAATTGAAATAGAAGTAGCTGAGTGGGTGACGTACACCAGTTCACCAGTTTTGAGATCCTGCTGGTTTGTTCAGAGAAGAAATCACTAAAGAACTAGAGACACTGTCCAGTATCTGTCTATTTCTTGACAGATTTTTTTTGCTGTCCCCTGTTGTGGCAGTAATTATATCTGATATCCCATAGACAGGTATCAGTGGTGTTACCCTTCGGTGACAACGGGAATATTGCCTAGGTGGCTGGAAGGGCAGTCTCCGATTTCCTACATATCCTAATAGACTAGTTCATGGTCCAAGTCGGACCAACACGTCGACATAAGTTTGCCATTTATGTGTCGGTTATTTGTGTATTATTCCTTCACATCTTGTGTTTCGGAGCTGATGAGGCAACTTATTTCTTTGTAAGCTTGTCTCGGTCTGTGATGGCGGGAGATGACACTGTTATCAGTGGCTACCTCTTTCTCTTCCACAACCTTTGCCACACCCTCGCCCACACCAACCAGACATTTCTCTGCTACTCGTGCGTCGGCCCAGCACGTGTTCCGGTACGTTGTCGACCAGTTGATTGTTAGCTACGACACTCTCTCTCTCTCTCTCTCTCTCCCATATTTGTGTAAGGCTTTAACTGTGCATTCCCTCACTCGTTGGTTTACTCCTTGCCACATTATGCAAATGAAGGCTCTCTTAACCCGTAAACTGCAAGAAAAAAGTATTTTAAAATGATCCTCGTTGAGGCACATTATGTCCGTAATGATGGTATTTTTAAAAGGGCCGCACACCAAGAGGGATCATATGTTGTTGCTGGTCTCCTTCCCTGGGGTTTACACTCAACGAGGGAGTGAAGGGGATTTTTGAGAGAAGGAAAAGCGATTGATGAAGGTTAGAAATTGAGTTTTTGCCAAAGCCAAAGGTAGCAGAGGAAATGCAAATATGACGTGTATAACCAGACCATAAGATCAACATCTGGCTGTCGTTGCCGCAGTTGAGTTAGAGAAAAATACGAGGCATTACATAGAGAAATAAATCTTCCTTCAACCGACAACAAGAATCTCCACAGTCGTACACAAAAATATTTGCTAGAGGAAGGATTTGAGAAGATCTGAGGTGGATAACAGCTCTTAGCTGGCAAAATAAATGTACAAACTCTGAGGCTAATCCCTGTAGAATCATTAAGCTTAAAAGTGTGTGTGTGTGTGCACGTACTCACCTATTTGTGGTTACAGGGGTCGAGACATAGCTCCTGGCCCCGCCCCTTCACTGATCGCTACTAGGTCCTCTCTCTCCCTGCTCCATGAGCTTTATCATACCTCGTCTTAAAACTATGCATGGTTCCTGCCTCCACTACGTCACTTGCCAGACTATTCCACTTCCTGGCAGCTCTATGACTAAAGAAATACTTCCTAACATCTCTCTGACTCATCCGAATCTTCAACTTCCAACTGTGACCCCTTGTTTCTGTGTCCCATCTCTGGAACATCTTGTCTCTGACCATCTTGTCAATTCCTCTCAGCATTTTGTATGTCGTTATCATGTGTTCCCTAACCTTTCTGTCCTCCAGTGACGTCAGGCTGATTTCCCTTAACCTTTCTTCGTAGGACATTCCCCTTAGTCTTGTTGCAAACCTTTGCACTTTCTCTAATTTCTTGACGTACGTGACCAGGAGTGGGTTCCAAACTGGTGCTGAATACTCCAGTATGGGCCTCACGTACACGGTGTACAGAATGTTGAACGATTCCTTACTGAGGTTTCGGAACGCTATTCTCAGGTGTGTGTGTTGTATGTGTGTTTGCGTGCTGTGTGTGTGTACGTACGTACATACGTAATCACCTATTAGTAGTTATATAATTGTAGTTGTAGTGGCTGAATTTCAGTTCCTGGTTGGAAGCTGCTGGCGTCACTCCTTTCTGCGTGAGCCATATCATACCTATTCAGCCTCTACCAGTTCGCTGTCTAGGCAGTTACACTTCCTAACCACTAATGCTAGAGAAGTGTTTCATCTCTGCTTTTTAACTTCCAGATGTGACCTCGTGTACCGGAGACCCGCCTCTCAGACTCTCCCTCTCCACCCTGTTAATTCCTCTCAGTATTTTATTCATTGTGATCATATAATCTCTGGTCCTTCTGACCTCTAGTATCGTCAGGTTTAAGCTCCTCTAACCTCTGCTCATGGGTCATACCCCTCAGCTCTGGGAATAGTTTCGTTGCAAGCCTTTGCACTTTTACCTGCTTCTTTATATGTTTAACCAGATTTATTTTCCATATTCGCAGTTCATACTCTAAGTTAAGCCTGAAGTATGCCGTGTATACAGTCGTGAAAGCCTCTTTGTTGCCCTGGAGATGGGAAGTACAGTGAAGGAGGGGTGGGTATATTCCAGTGTGAAGGGGCATCTGAGCTGTAATGTCGCCCCTCCCCTCTGGCAAAACGGAGATGGTGTGAGTGATGGTGAAAGCGATTTTTCATTTTCGGGTCACTCTACCTCGGAGGGAGATGGCCAGTGCGTTTAAAGAAATAAATGTTCTTTTAGTACGTAGACTGACGCATTCTAAGACATTTTTAAAACTTTGATTTTTGCCGGATCTCTCATGGTCTACTTTTCATGAATTTATAAAAAATTGAATGTAAACAGTCATTATTCTAACTTACAAGCGATTAGGAATCTTTCCCTCTCAAGTCTGAAACTGCACATCTTCGTATCTCGTTTTCCATCTCTCTGTGAGAGAGTTACAACTATCTAATTTGTTGTGATGTACAAGTACACGAACCGTCTCACACATATCACGTCACCACGAGTCCCGCTAATCTGGGGCCATTAGGCTGCAAGACGGGAGTGTCCTCATTCCAAGAGAGAACACCTGTTACCTGGAGTTAGTGGGGTGTATGGAGGATCATATAAGCCCAGGGAAACAGCTAAAACAGAGAAAGAATTCGGGGAGAGCTTTGGCTGGTGTGCAGAGCTCTGTAGGAAAACTTGTGGCAGAGCACTGACTGAGGGCACCCTGGCTGAGTGACAGAGTTGGAGAGACTGGAGAGATAGCTGACGCAAGTGTGGGTCTCGGGACCTGTCTACCTGTGGCTAAATACTTGAGTTTTAAAAGGTGAACTGTCCGACTGATCCTGTACTGTGAGTTTATATGTTCGATAATTTATATATATATTCTCGATAATTTATATATATATTCCCTATATTTCATAATATCCAGTCCAGTTTCTCCCTTCCCCAAGTATATTATTCTACAAGGACTTAATAATAAAAGTGTATTTGAGTGGAATAATGTATTCACTGTCCCCATCCTTATACCTTCATCTTTATTATCTGTATATGTAACTTTATATATTGTTTATTTTAAACAAGAGGGAGAATGGAGGTGGGTAAGGTCCACGGTAGTAAGAGAATAGTGTTGATGAGAGGCGGTGGTGGTGCCACCAGTGACCTCACATTACCTCCGCTCCCGTCACTACACTCACTCGTGCTCCCTTCCCTTACTAGCCTTATTCCCTTTATTGCATTCTCCTACCCCCCCCCCCATCCTATATGACGAAGTTCCATTATTGATTAGAGGCCATTTCAACAATTCTGTGTATCCAGATTGAGCTCTGGAGCGTTTCAGATGTGGGCCTCGAAAGGGCGCCTTGGAAAGCGAAATGCTTAAAATTAAGGGCTAATGCCTGAGGTGGGGAAGGCAGAAAACAGTCCAAATATTTAAGCAAAGAGACAAAAAAGTAGTAATAAACAGCAGAACACTGTCAGTGACACAAATAGTATGTAAGGTTCTGAAGAGGTAATCAGGAGCACCTGGGAAGGCGCAGGTTATTTCATCAACAACCAGCATGACTTCAGAAATGGTAAATCCTGTCTCACACATCTACTTGAGTTCTACGAGAAGGTAACAGAAGTCAGGTAAATAAGAAAGAGATGAGTCGACTATTAAAAAAAAAAAAAACTTGATATAGTACCTCTCAAGTGACTGGGAGAAAACCGAGAGTAGTAGTCAGGAATAAGAAGTTAGGCACTACTAGTGTGTGAAGTGAGTTTCCTCTAAGATCAATAGTACTGGAATCTGCACTACTTCAGGTGCACGTGAACGACATGACGGAAGAAAGTCCGATGGTTCCCTGTTCCCAGACGATATGTGAAGGTAATAAAAATTCAGCCATGAGAGGACAAGGAAAGCCTGAAAATGGCGATGGATCAGCTAGATACAATATAAAGAATATATATATAACAAGTTTCTCATCCTAGTCTATTTTATTTGCTTAAATATTTTAGCTCCTCATCCCATAGTTAAGGGATTTTTTAAAAATTCCCGTAAACTATGGGATTTCATTTTTCATTATGCTCAACCCCGACCACGAATTCTCTCATAAAATGCATATTTTCTTTAAAAAAATGGTAAATTCGAGTGTGCTACAATCTGAATTCTGGACCAATCGAGTCCCAGTATTTTACCAGGTTAATTCCCAATAAAACTGCACAAGTTAACTTATTTTTTTATTAATTTGCTGTGTGTGTGTGTGTGTGTGTGTATGTGTGTGTGTGTGTGTATGTGTGTGTGTGTGTGTGTGAAAAGCAGCACCAAGGATACGGGGAAAACAGTCTTTAATGGATATCTAATTTCTTTATTGACGCTTTTGATGTTTCTTCACTACACTGAGAATAAGCTTTATACACACACACACACACACACACACACACACACACTTCTAGTGTAATGCAATGGTTACAATTATCCAAAAGTCTGAATGAATCATGATAATGTTGAAAAGCAGAATCGTATCGTTCAGATAAACAATAAAAATTGTATGTTAAGTAAAAGGACACAAATGCAACTAATGTGACATTTTATTGTGGCAACGTTTCGCTCTCCAGGAGCTTTCTCAAGCCGTTACAAACTATACATGGACACAGAGGATATATATATGCTCAGAGTGAGGTGTAATACTAGTGGTGGTGGTAGTATACTCACTCTGAGTATATATTTACCCTGTGTGTCCATGTATTGTTTGTAACGGCTTGACAAAGCTCCTGGAGAGCGAAACGTTGCCACAATAAAATGTCACATTAGTTGCATTTGTGTCCTTTTACTTAACATATTGTCGGTAATTCTACCAATATTATTACAATAAAAATTGTAATATGAAAGTAATAAAGTGAACGTTTTAAGAGGTCGTAAGGATAATGAAAAGTAAGGACGAACTAACTAGAGAAAACAAAACAAAAAACTGAACTTTCAAAATAGTAGGAGTAATTTTTCGTAAATATCAAGAAAATGATAGAAATAAAAGATTCAATCGGAAATAAATGAAAGAAAATATGAAAAAATATAGACCAAGAGCTTTTTGATATTTTAATGGAGTGACCTGAACAGTTAATTATAAAAATTCTTCAGTAACAAAGGACTACATCAGTAACTTTGGATTTGAGTAATGTAGATAAATGGTTCAGAGAACCGACAAGTTAGTAGTTCAAACACTTGTTCAACACTTGGATATCTCTACTCAAGTGTTGCACTAGTGTGTAAGTTATCAAATTAGGATTCCTTCAGAGTATTTGTTCCAAAGTCTGAAACAATTTTAATATTCACTCTGTCGGACACTGCAACACAATGATATCTTGGTACAGAACAAACAACACATTGGACAACTTCTAGAAGTGAGAATGGTTCGATCTGAGAGGGATGTGACCTCTCAATGATTACATTCTTTCTTCTGCTTGTGGCCTACACCTCACCTCCTGACAGGGTATAAGGCTCCATACTTCAACTTCACATTATTTCAAACTATGGAACTATACTCTTCTCCAGGCTGAGGGACTGACCACCTCAAAAATATATCAAGTGTGATGGACTGATTACATCGTCTTCACATCTTTTCTGCTTCTACCAACTTTTCTGTACTCGACTGAAGAAGCCTACTGTGTAGGCGACATCTTTCGAAATAAAAATATATAACTGTTGTATGTGTGTCTTACCTAACAACCTGTCGGTGTTTTATACCATTTTAATAAATTTCTTCTTCAATTGCTTCAAATTCGACGACAATGTGTTTTTCACAGTTAACTGTTTTCCTATTTGACCTGTAAAGCGTAGAGGACCTCTTATTTTGCCGTCAGTTTCTTTTCTAATGTGTTGCAAGGTAAGTTCATTAAAGTGAATCAGACAAATTAACTTCTGCAATGGTCTTTGGTGGATGGTAATCAATTCCTGAAGTTCCACTTGGTGTCGGTGCTGAAATTATGACTAAATGTTCGCTGCAGGCTGAGGGAACTGATTTTAATTGTTTCTTCCTATTCACTAGTATCTAAATTCCTTTTTATTAGAACGATTTTGAGAAACATCAAGATTACTTACCATCTTTCAACAGTAAGTAACTCTTAATTGCTGATTCATCTTACAAAATATATGATAGGTTTTTTGGGTTTACGTTGTGTAGGTGCACATTTTTTTGGATACTGTACAATAATTGAAGAATGCATTTTCTAGTTGTCTTCAAACTTTTAATGGTGAATTTTTTTTTCCCCTAAAAAAGTATCGCCTGAATTTTACAATAGTGTGCAAATTAATGGGAACAGTAGAAAATTTTGTGATTATCTAATAATATGTCTTAGTCTCAGACTTAATGCAATTTGGGTTCTTTTCAGAAGAGTTTGCTACCGACCTTTGGCAACCACCTAGTTGTGGTGCTACCATTGGATTCTTGTCAGTCCTACAACAGTTGCTGTTCTGTAATATTATTCCTGCAAGTGTGCTCCTTGAGTGATTACTGCTCAAATTCATGATGGATGTTACACCTAGGAAGCGTGAAAGTATTGTAGATCTTAGAAAACATGATGATTTGAGTATCAGACAGATCGCCGGAAATCTGAGCCTAGCAAAGTCAACTGTTGGTCGGATTCTGGGGAGAGCTGACGACACAGGGGATTGTACAGTGCTGCGTCGAGGAAGATGTGGAAGAAACTGCAAGACACCTCACGATGACAAGATTATTATAAGAAATAGTGTGAAGGATCCCAAGAAAACCAGCAAAGATCTACATAGAGATTTGGTTTCAGCTGGAATAAATGTTGATTCTTCAACTGTTCGACGAAGGCTTCTTGAAATTATCATAACTGCCAGAAAACTGGTAAAGAAACCATTATTTACTGCTATGAAGAAAAAACGGTTGCGGTGGGCACTCGACGGACGACAGATGAATGAAGAAAAATTGTATTTTCCGATGAACCGCATTTTGTAGTACATGGGTACAGATTAGTGGTAGTAAGACAGAGGAAAGGACAACCTCTTCGAAATGGACACATTCAACACGTGTGGAGAAAATTCTCCAAAGGAGGGGGGTATGCGCCCTTACTACCCTTGGTAAGGGCCCTCACCCTTTCCACCCTTAGGAAAGGGCCAGAGGAGGCGGTCTGGCTGCATAAACAATTTAATTCAAGCCAGATGTACTGTCAACAGTGTGTCAAGAATTGTGCTGACCACAGCACCACGAGGCACCTCGTGGCACCACATGGCTGCACGAGACTGCAAAAGGCAGCACGAGCGGTCAGATTGAATTTGGCCACCGCAAGAACGGGTCATACGACTCTAGTGGTCATGCGGCGCGAGGCGACGTAAATCAACATAGACATTACTCGTTCGCGTCCGTTATATCATTTAATCTCCACTAACGTCGGGAAATAAGATAAGAACTCTGTTCCAGCGCGTTTAGTGAATAATATCAACATTGCAGTATATTCAGAAGTGTGCGCAGCTTCAGACTGCAAAAAGGATAAACGTAGAGACAATCGCAAGTGAACTCCATCGAAACAAGACGGTGATTCTTCAGCGGCATTCTACAATCAAGACAGCATTTCCGCCGTATATGGTGGAGCCAACACCATCGCTCAAAGTTACACGAGCAAGGTAAGAATTTGATGTTCTGGTCAAAACAGGGGACTGCGCAGTTCTTGTATTCAAGAACATTCAAATTTTTACCTAGGCACGGCGGTTATGCGTGGACTTTTTAGTCCAAAACAGTGAGTAAAACGCCTTTCAGTCCATCTAAGACTGAAATATGGACATACGCTCCTTTGGGGCAATAATTATTAACCCTTGATGTTTATCTTACAGCCCTGTGGAGAGTGTGGCAATATATGGATCCCCTGAGAAGGTGTTGGGGAAGGCTGCGACATCTTGGATTCATCAAGAAGATAAGTAACATACAGTCCACGTTATCGTTAGAAGCCCATCCTCCACAACACGTGCCAAACACCCACCTAAGATGCTTTGGGGTAGTTTTAGTGCAAAAGGCCTTGGACGGCTTATTATTGTTGAGGGAACGACGAACTGTGGAAAAACAAGGCAATCCTGGCAAGTCATTTGCTTCTCATTGTGGATAGAGACCTTCCTGATGAGGGAGGCATTTTCCAGCAGGATCTTGCTCCATGCCACAATTTCAGAAAAATGTTGACATTTTTCGAAGAGAGTGAGCTAAGCTTTCCAAATTGGCTTGGTAACTCTCCTGACCTCAACCCAATTGAGGTCAGGAGAGTTACCAGGGCAATAACCGAACGCAGGATCCCGAAAAAGGACTGTTCAACTGTGTAAAAGCTAATTGCTACTGTTATTAGTACCTGGTACCATGACGAAGAACTTTCCAAAATGTGTTCAGTAGTGGTTGATTATATGCCTTAGCGAGTAGCAATACTTATTAAAGCAAAGGGTGGTGATATCTCTTATTAAATCAATTATCTGTCATATCATTGATATGTATTTTTCGAAAACACACTAATTTTCCAAACAAGTGTTTCTCATCACTGTCCCAATTAATATGCACACTACTATAGGTCTATTAAATTCGAATATGCAAATATTATTAATAAAATTAATTTGCAGGAAATAACTGGAGAATGTCTCTTTTGATAAGAAATAAAGCACAGTACTTCACTTTAGTAGGTTACCCTTCGTTGAGTTTAATGTACTTTTATTTGTGCATAATATTTGTTCCCTCATTGAATATATGTATCAATGAATATATGAAATTCACTTAAACCTTAAACGCTGGGAATTATTTCTTATAGAAAAGTTTCGATAAATTTTGGTTAGTGTAGGCAACAACTTTCTATTTTTATTGAAATAATTGGGGAAAATCGAAATGTTTTACTTGCGATAATTTACGGTTATCTCATTCAATTGTCTTCAACCTTTCAACAATGATTACTTGACAATACTACTTCTCAAAGGCTTCAAACTTAATATAAGAACTTATGAAAGGAGCAGCAAGCCTAATGACCCATGCGAGGCAGGTTCAATTCACACTCACTCATGTATTTATCTAACCTATTTTTAAAACTACACAAGGTTTAAGCTTCAGTGACGCTACTTGGGAGTTTGTTCCACTCATCTACAACTCTGTTACCAAACCAGTGCTTCCTATATCTTTTCTGAACCTAAATTTTTCCATCTTTAAACCATTGCTGATAGTCCTGTCTTGGTCAGATCTTTTTAGGTCATTATTTACATTCCCTTTATTTATTCCCGTTTTCCCATTTACACACCTCAATCATATCATCCTTAATTCTACGCCTTTCTAGAGAGTGCAGATTCAGGGCCTTCAGTGTGTCCTCCTTTGAAAGATTTCTGATACCTGGAATCATCTTTGCCATCCTCCTTTGTTCGTTTGCCAGTGCATTTATATCCGTTTTCTAATACGGCGACCAGAACTGTTTGGCATAATCTAAATGAGGCCTAACCAACGATATATATAGAGTTGAAAAATAACCTGCGGACTCCTTTTAGTTGTAACTCTTAATATGAAGCCAAAAAATCTATACGCTTTAGTTCGAATACTTACGCACTGTTATCTGGCCTAAAGATTACTGCTAACCAGGACTCCCAATTTTTTTTCGCAGTCGGAAATATTAATATCTACATTATTTAGTTGAAAACTACCATAGTTATTTACCTTTCCGACGCTTAAAACTTTACATTTGTCTATGCTAAACTGCATCTGCCACTTCACCAACGACTGCACCAGTCTATTTAGATCTTCCTGGAACACTCTAGTGTCCTCGTCAGAATGAATTCGACGGCCCATTTTGCTGTCATCCGCAAACTTGCTTATGTCGCTATTTATATTCTCATCTATATCGTTTATGTCAATTGTGAACAACAACAAGGGGCCCAACATTGACCCCTGTGGAACACCGTTTGTGATGCTTTCCCACTCTGATTTCTCCCCGTTTATACAAAATCTCTGTTGCCTATCTGTCAGCCACGCCTCTAACCAGGAAAAAAAAATCTCCTATTCCGTGTGCCTTGACTTTCCTCCATAGTCTCCGATGTGGGACTCTGTCAAAAGCCTTACTGAAGTCCATATACGCAATATATACATTACCATGATCTTCCTCCTCTAATACCTTAGTGAAAAAAGTTCGTAAGGAACACCCTTTTGTAAAATCAATTGAGATTCATTAATGAATTTGTCTTTCAAGATGGCTCCGAATAGCCTCGGCAATTACAGATTTTATTAATTTTCCTACTATTGGTCTGTAGTCGAAGCTAAGGACCTGTCACCTGCTTTGTACACAGGTGTCACATTTGCCATTTTCCACTTATCTGGTACTATGGCAGTTCGTAGAGATATGTTGAAAAGAGTAACCAAAGGTTCACTAAGTTCTGCCTTACATTCCTTTAAAACCCTTGCAAACAGTTCATCAGAGCCCGGGGATTTGTTAGGTTTTAATTTATCTGTCTGAAAACCATGTCTCTAGTGACTTGGATGGTTCATAACTTATCATCGTTCAGTTCAACATAGTTTATTATTTCTGGAATTTCACTTGTATCTTCGGCTTAAAAACTGAGAGAAAATAAGTGTTAAAAATTCTGCACATTTCCTTATCACTGTCGGTGAGCTGACCTGAGTGATTTTTGAGTGGGCCTATATTTTCCCTAATCTTACTTCTGTATACCTGAAAGAAACACTTTGGGTTACTCTTCGAATCCTTTGCAACTTTAACCTCATAATCTCTCTTTGCTTTTCTTATTCCCAATTTTCTCTCCTTAATTGAATATATTGATTTTTTATCTGTCCCTCCCCTCTTTTGATTCGCTTGTACATGCCTCCCTTTTGACCAATGTGGCATTCAGAAGGCATTTTTCTATCTTTCAGGTTGTTCCAGGTCTCCGGTATACCAATAATATCTATGCTATCTGCACATGCGATTAATCTTTGTCCATCTTTCTTATTTCTTACACTCCTACTAGTAGTATAGTAAAGCTATAGGGAGCTAGTCACTCGCTGCCCTTTGCTGTCTCTTTATTGACCAGTTGATTTGCCTTTACTAGCAGCTTTATTATGAATATCTTTTACACACATCCCTGGGGTATTCTAGTAATATCTTCTGTATTTTTAACTCTAGTGCTGCAACTTGATTGCTTCCCACACAGTTTGGCTGTGAATATCCTAATTTGAAATTTTAACTGAAGAAATTGCGATGACTTGCGAATTCATCTGAAAAGTTTCATATCTACAATGTTAATGTTTAATTCCATTAAAAACTTATGTTGCATTCAATACAATTCCTATCTAATGCACTGAGACCCAGGGAGTCGCGGTTATGCAAAACGGGGATAACTTTCTCAGACCACTCAAAGACAGCATTATATGTGTCTAGATTCCTCCTTACCGAAAGCTAACCAAAAATTATATACAAACCTAGTCAAAGAAATTCCATGTGACATAGTGTCACCAATGCATAATTCTTCAATATACAGACAACCTTTTCGACCAAAACGATAAAAAAGCGACAATGCTTCAGACACTACGAGTGCAGTACACGATCAATACACAGAGTAACTGAAAATATTATAATGACAACGTTTCGAATGTGCATCAATCATTTAAACATCAATACAATATTTCAGGGTAAAAGAAATTATACAGGAAGGAGCGAGGCTGGGGCAGATGAGCTGGTTGAAGTTCTATCTAACGGTTAGTCTCGATGACAGGCTTTGCTCTCTCTCTCTCTCTCTCTCTCTCTCTCTCTCTCTCTCTCTCTAACACACACACACACACACACACACACACACACACACACTGAAAAACTATATAACGAAAATATTTTTCTCTGAAAGACCAAAGTTATTCTCATAATAAGTCGTAAAATTTATAGTTCGTAAGCTGTTTTACGGCCGTGAAGAAGAGCCTCTCGACTGTAAACAGTGTAACCTTCCATGGATCCAGGCAATGAAGGGAATTTATGATGAAAATTAAGAAGGATAGGACTGTCTTGGGACGGTGAGAAAATAAATGGTGTGTGTGTGAAGATGGTAAAGGTGTGTGTGGGGGGTGGAAGAGGGTGAAGGTGTGTGTGTGTGGGGGGGGGAAGAGGGTGAAGGTGTGTGTGTAGGGGGGTGGAAGAGGGTGAAGGTGTGTGTGTAGGAGGGTGGAAGAGGGTGAAGGTGTGTGTGTGTGGGGGGGAAGAGGGTGAAGGTGTGTGTGTGAGGGGAAGAGGGTGAAGGTGTGTGTGTGGGGGGGTGAAGTGAGTGAAGGTGTGATACCTCATCACGCACCATGACCCATTGTTGCCTCCCTGTGAGGTGTTCCCTGATCCATTCCAGTGCGCTTCCTGTTATACACACTTGTTCTTCCAATTTCTTTACTAATCTCATATGAGGAACTGTGTCGAAGGCCATCCTGCAGTCCAGGAAAATGCAATCAACCCACCCTTCTCTCGCTTGCCTTAACTCTGTTACTTTGTCATAGAACTCCAGGAGGTTTGTTACACAGGATTTGCCTTCCCTGAATCCGTGCTGTCTGGCGTTGATTATCCTGTTCAGCTCCAGATGCTCCACCATTCTTTTCCTGATGATTTTCTCCAAGACTTTGCACACTATACACGTAAGTGACACTGGTCTATAGTTTAGTGCCTCTTTTCTGTCTCCTTTTTTTAAAGATGGGGACTACATTGGCCTTTTTCCATACCTCAGGTAGCTGCCCAGTTTCAAGGGATGTGTAGAATATTATGGTAAGTGGCACACTCAGTACCTCAGCTCCTTCCCGAAGGACCCATGGGAAGATATTGTCCAGACCCATCGCCTTTGAGGTATCAAGGTCACTGAGTAACTGCTTCACCTCCTCCTCAGTTGTGTGTATGCCTTCTAGCACTTGATACATCCCTTGTTGGTGATGCACCCTGTCCTGTCTACCCAGCTGCCTTCCTGCCTCCACTGTGAATACTTCCTTAAACCTCGAGTTGAGCTCCTCACATACCTCATGATCGTTACTTGTGAGTTCCTTATCTTCTCTCCTCAATCTTATCACCTGGTCCTTGACTGTTGTCTTCCTTCTGATGTGACTGTACATCAGTTTCGGGTCAGATTTGACTTTCGATGCTATGTCATTTTCGTACTGTTTCTGGGCCTCCCTCCGTACCTGTGCATACTCGTTTCTAGCTCTTCGACTAATCTCTTTGTTTACTTGGGTTATTTGCCTTCTGTACCTTTGGGTAAACCAGGGGCTCTTTCTGGCCTTCCCATTTAATCTTTTACTTTTGGGTATAAACCGTTCCTCTGCCTCCTCGCACTTTGTCGCTACGTATTCTATCATTTCATTTACTGACTGTCCTTCCATTTCCCTTTCACACTGAACCTCCTTCATGAAATTCCTCATACCCATGTAGTCCCCTCTTTTAAAGTCTTGTTTGTCTCTTTCAGTACCGTTTTCCCTCTCCACCTGTAGCTCTACAATGTACTCAAAGCTCAGCACCATATGGTCGCTGACTCCCAGGGGGCTCTTGTGTGTTATGTCCTCAATATCTGAGCTGTTCAGGGTGAATACAAGGTCCAGCCTTGCTGGTTCGTCCTCTCGTCTCTCTCTCTGGTCATGTCCCTGACATGTTGGTGCATCAGATTTTCCAGTACCACGTCCATCATCTTGACTCTCTAAGTTTCTGGACCCCTACGTGGGTCTTGGTTCTCCCAGTCGATCTCCCTGTGGTTGAAATCGCCCATGACCGTGTGTGTGTGTACTCACCTATTTGTGGTTGCAGGGGTCGAGTCATAGCTCCTGGCCCCGCCTCTTCACTGATTGCTACTAGGTCCTCTCTCTCCTGCTCCATGAGCTTTATCAAACCTAGTCTTAAAACTATGTATGGTTCCTGCCTCCACTATGTCGCTTTCCAAGCTATTCCACTTCCTGACAACTCTATGACTGAAGAAATACTTCCTAACATCCCTTTGACTCATAGGAGTCTTCAACTTCCAATTGTGACCCCTTGTGTGTGTGTGTGTGTGTGTGTGTACACTTAACTAACTGTTCATATCTAGTTATTTATTCAGGGGTTGAGGCATTGCTCGGTGCTAGGAATGACAACGTAAGAATAAGAAGCGAAGCAAAAAAAAATAGTGTACAACATAGCTGCAAACGTTAATACATACATACACCAGACGGCCGCCTGTGTTAACGCCAACATTTATTATTTATGTTGCAGTCTTAAGTCATTTTATATTAACCTAACCAATTTAGGTTACGTTAACCTCACTGAAGGAAATATAGTACACATTAATACCCATAAATGAAGTTATGCATCTAGGCAAGAAAAATGAACCGTACGATAGGGCTGAATAAACATGAAAATGTAAAGCGGAAGTTAACATTTAGTGTCACAAATATGATAGGTTTGTTTAAAATAATAAATTTTTAAGGTTAGGTGCTGCATATAAGATAGAAATACCAGTAGGGGACCAGAAAATAAGAGGGGGAAATTCTCTCACAAAGGATGATGAGCAGGTATGATAAGAACAGAAAAGACGGTTCTAAGAGTTGTTTTCTAGAGAATCAGGGGAGACTCCTGGAGGGGAAGGGGGGTAGAAACTAAAGCATCGTTATTATAACCAGAAGGAAATGTTAGTCTTGAAGGGGTCATACAGCACCTGGTGAATGGGAAGTAATCAGGTTTCATCCAAAGAAGCAGAGAATATCTCCATTCTCTTGATTCAAGGTCCTTCCACTAGCAACGTGGCACCCCTTCCCCTTCCCTTCCTTCTTCTCAAGCATGAAAGATTTTGAGAAAATAAGTAACTGAGAGGAAATGAGAGAACTTGAAAATAAAGTATGCGAGAGAGAGGGGCCAGACTGGCAGAAGAGCTCTGCGACCCCCTGATAAGGATATATAACTAATCATATGTAAGCGGAGCATTTGCCATATACTTGAAAAACTGCCAATGTTACACAATAGTTGAAGTAATTAGAATACAGTAAGCAATAGACCAGTTTTGCTGATAATATGGTTAAGATAATCGGAAAGAAAATGAGAAATAGAATAGTCATTTATCTTGATATTATTTATCTTATTATAACTGTTTTACAAGTTACCTGCCTCGTGTGCTCTGCTGTATCTATCCCTTAGATTATATAGAATGTTTTGCTTTTGACTCGTCTAAAATTACTCCATGTTTGTATACTTTCTATGGCTGAATAAGTATTCTCTAATATCCTGTAACAAGTTAGTATCTCAAAGCTGAAGCTGTCTCTCCTTCCTCATCCCTGTCCTTGAGATAGTCTGTCCTTGACCACCCTAGTAAGTTTATTTAGCATCTAGTACATTATGATCATGTGCCCCAGGTTCTTATTTCCTTTAATAACATCAGATTCAGTTCTTTTAGGTAATGTGAACAACTACATTATCTGTCTCAGAGCTAGAGATGATGATGTTGGGTAACTGAAAAGGGAAGAGATGTTGGCCAGTTGCAAGGCAGCTATCGATCTAATTTGGTGAAAGGAACGGATCCCAATAATTTTGTTAAAGGAAGGGATCCCAATAATTTTGTTAAAGGAAGGGATCCCAATAATTTGGTTAAGGGAAGGGATCCCAATAATTTTGTTAAAGGAAGGGATCCCAATAATTTTGTTAAAGGAAGGGATCCCAATAATTTGGTTAAGGGAAGGGATCCCAATAATTTGGTTAAAGGAAGGGATCCCAATAATTTGTATCGTTTTCCCTGGGCAGCTGGGGTAAACTACCTGCTAGAACAAGTACACTGCAATGGAGTTGAGTTCCAATCATTGAAAACTGCGATAACTTTTAGGGCATGTTGCTGCACTTTTCTTTATTCCTCATAAATACTGAATTTGTATTTAAATAGTTCACTGTTTAGTGGTACTTTGCTGAATTAAATCTGATAATTTACCTGTAGTCTGTTCACTCAGGACATGTTTCGTGATCTACATTTAGGATCATTATTAACTTAAACGGATTAATAAAAATCCGCTGAACTGTGTGTTTAAATAAAGCCTCCCACCACTCTGTCATGTTTTAATATCTGAAAACTGGAAGGAAATGCGTAGAAAAAGACATACCATTTTTTTTTGTGTGTGGAAAGACACACATATACCGTATTATTGGCACCTTTACTGATGACGTTTCGCCCGTGCAGCAGGCTTTCTCTAGTCACAAAAATATAAGAATAGTGAGAGAAGGAAAGGATTCATGGTGAATAGGAGTGAGGTGAAGAAGAAGTAGGATGCGCGTCAGGTCACATTAATTCCCAAGTGATTAAGTATTTTTCTGGCAAGAGGTTCAGCTATGTTACAGAAATTGCTGTTATGTTTGAAACAATTTAGTTCAGATTCATGGATTGTTCTTTTTTGTGTGTCTATGCAGTTTATCATGCGGTTGCAGAAATTGTGGTGTACGACACGGGTGTTATTAAGGTATTCTGTTCTGCCTGCAAATTATTGCTGTGGGATAGATATATTATATTTTCTGGATGTCTAACCTAAGCAGATTTTTTCATAGTTGTTGTATGAGATTGTGTATAGTCCTGCAGAATCATAACATAAGTGTTATATAATGCCGACAAGATGAGTAATTAGACAGCTATGCAACAACTGGGTATCTTTATTATCTAGACGTTTCGCTAACTAGTGACTCTATCAGTACAGTACAAGGACAAAGACTGGAGAGATTGAAGATAAGGTGATCAGTCTCTCAGCCTAGCAGCAGGCACCATAGTCTTGATCAATCTGATGCACAGATATGATGATTTGACCTTTATACCGGAGTCACGTAAGGTGCAGCAGATGGAGACATTGTCACTAGTAAGCGATTACCCAACGGAAGTAGATCACTCTCGCTTAAAGCCAACGTATCTCTACTACCGTTTATTTAAGGTTTATGAGGTTAATGTGATGCACCGGTTAGTGTCGAATAAGCTCAAAACTGCAGCCTTCTTCACATCTACTGTTTATTTCTTGAGATGTCGACATTACTCGGGCACCAACCCCCCAAAAAAGAAAAAAAAAAACACGTTCTTGTGTCAAGCATATTGGCTAGTTACAGTTGAATCTTATGGATACCCCAAAAAATAAACACTTTTACTGTATCTACAAATGTTGCTACGTCATTCTGTAGTAAAAATTTCAGGAAGACAGTCTTAAGTTCTGGAGTAATCGGCTAAGACACCTTTATAAACAATACTTACCATATCAGCAAAAAAAAAAAAAAAAATCTATGACATGGATCATCATTACAAACACTAGCTAGCATTCCATTATTACTGGGACAAGCTACTCAAATTTTATTCCCTACAGAGGCTTTGAGAGGATTGTTGCAGTATATGAATATAATGACCGCGCATGTGCACAGGAACAATATTTACTTTCTTATGATTGGAACAATGCCATCAGTGACAGGTTGGCTACTATTATGAGGAATAATATTGGTAGAATTATTGGTAGAATATTACTTAACATATTATGAGGAAATTATGGGAGATGATAAAATGAGTTAGTGAAGTTAGTTCTCTCAACATCAATCATGGAAACTCATAAATTACATATGAAAATAAGTGCAGAAAATAAGGAGAAAGTTATTCTTCCACCAGCACACACACTGATGTTTTAAAATGTATTATTTTTGTTGAAGCTGAATTATGCAACGACTTGTTTCTATGAAAAATAGAAGCTTAGAAATGCTTTATGAATTAGTGTAAAAAATAATGAGACATTACAGAAAAGTCTAGAAAAGATTGCAATTACTGATTTTTCAAATATTTCCCAACATTTCAAAATTCAAGTATTGTACTGGAAATCTCTTGTGCTCAGGAAATCACTTATGTTTAATTTGCTGAGGTGTGACTAAAAAGAAGATTTATATCAGATACGTTAAAACCAAATGAAATGTATGTCGTGCCAGATTAACCGAACAGATGTTTATTACGACTTAAATTTGAGTTCCTAGACGTTGTGGCCTGGAGGGCGGTAAGAATAGATCTTCTGTTAAAGCTCCTGGGCCGAAGGAAGGAGTTCAGTTGAGTGACAGTTGGTGACTCTGACGGAATATAATGCAGTATTAGTTCATATTCCTTCCTATTAGAGGCCCGGCCAGCCTAGACGGTAGAGCGCAGGAATATCAATTCACGGACTGCAGTTCGAGCCGCTCGTCCACCCTTCTGTTGATTTATCAGATCTTTATTACAAATTAATTGAGGAAAAAATTTCAGTTACTCACTGTCATGCCAGAGGTGCGCTTACACTACAGTTATAAAACTGCAACATTAACACCCCTCCATCAGAGTGCAGACACTGTACTTCCCATCTCCAGGACTCAAGTCCGGCCTGCCGGTTTCCCTGAATCCCTTCATAAATGTTACCTTGCTCACACTCCAACAGCACGTCAAGTCCTAAAAATTAATTTTCTCCATTCGCTCTTATCTAACACGCTCACCATGCTTGCTGGAAGACCAAGCCCCTCGCACACAAAACATCCTTTACCCCCTCCCCCCAACCATTCCTAGGCCGTCCTCTACCCCTATCCCGCCCTCTCTCCAAGACATTTTATTTACTTTCATTCTCTCTACATGTCCGAACCACCTCAACAACCCCTCCTCAGCCCTCTGGATAATGGTTTTGGTAACCCTGCACTTCCTCCTGATTTCCAAACTACACATTCTCTGCATTATATTCACACCACACATTGCCCTTAGACATTACATCTCCACTGCCACTAACCACCTTCTTATTGCAACATTTACCACCCATGCTTCACACCCATATACGAGTGTTGGTATAACTATTCTCTCATATATGGGACTCTTTGCCTCCATAGATAATGTTCTTTATCTCCATAGACTTCTCAGTGCACCACTCACCTTTATCCCCTCATCAGTTCTATGATTCACCTCATCTTTTATAGACTCATCTGTTGACACATCCACTACCAAATATCTGAATTCATTCACCTCCTCCATACTCTATCCCTCCAATCTGATCATACTCTATCCCTCCAATCTGATATCCATACTCTATCCCTCCAATCTAAGGGCTACTTTTATTGGGAAATAATCTCCCTCTCTCCTCCGTACTCTAACCTGAGCCTCACTATAATCTTAAAAACTCTTCACTGCTATCAGTAACCTACTTCATATTCCATACATTTGCAACATCTGCCACATTGCCCCCCGTATCCACCCTATCATACGCCTCTTTCCAAATCCATAAATGCCACAAAAATCTGTTTACCGTTATCTAAATACTGTTCACCTATGTTTCACTGTAAACACATGGTCTACATACCCCCTACTCTTCCTAAAACCTCCTTGTTCATCTGCTATCCTGCTCTGAATTCTTTCAATAATAACTCTACCATACTCTTTAACAGGCATACTCAACAGACTTTTTCCCTATAATTTTTTACATTTTTTTGTCCTCTTCGCCATTATACAAAAGAACTATGCATGCTCTCTGCCAGTCCCTAGGTATCTTACCCTCTTCCATACATTTATTAAAAGTACTAACCACTCCAAAACTACATCCCTATCTGCTTTTAACATTTATATTTTTATCCTATCAATCCCAGCTGCGTTAGCCCCTTTAATTCTAACCACTGCTTCACGAACTTCCCTCACACTCACAACTGGTTCTTTCTCATTTCTACAAGATGTTATTCTTCCTTGCCTTATTCACTTAATCACAGCTTCCCTATCTTCATCAGCATTTAACAATTCCTCACAGTATTCCCTCCATCTTCCCGATACCTCTAACTCTCCATATAATAACTAACAAATCTATTCGTTCCCTAGGCTTTCTCAACTTATTAATCTCACTCCAAAATTACTCATTTTCAACAAAATTTGTTGATAACATCTCACCCACTCTCTCATTTGCTCTCTATTT
This sequence comes from Cherax destructor, assembly GCA_009830355.1. NCBI lineage: Eukaryota > Metazoa > Arthropoda > Malacostraca > Decapoda > Parastacidae > Cherax > Cherax destructor. Next base: position 24,935 of record WNWK01008906.1, on the reverse strand, counting down.
AGCACGAAATAATTACAATACACTTAAAAAACATATTTATTTACTTGATATATGAGTGATGTGAACTGATATAATCCACGCTCTCTCAGGGTTCACCTCGCTCTGTGATTTCTGTCTTTACCGTCGTTTTCCTTTTAAACCCCTTTTTCTTGAACTCGTCTCATTGACTACTACTATTCCTAGTTCCATAATTACCTTTCAACCTCTTAACTACGTAATCTTTTAATTTTCTGCCACCACTATTACTATTTGCATAAAAACTCCTCAGGAAAAATGAAAGCATAGGACACAATTCTCTCAGTAAAAGTGCAAAGGTAGGACAAAAAACAACTTAGTTTAAGGTAAATGTGATTAAGTTTGGTGTAGTTACGTTATCAAGAGCTGCTCTATTGTAGATGAGAAAAATATTCTCGAGGCCTGGTCATGGACCAGGCTGCGGGGGAGTTGACCCCCGAACACCTCCCCAGGTATCCCACTAGCTCTCAGCCCAGCACCTAGCCAGACACACACACCTGCACACACTACCTTAGATTAGGTTAGGTACGAATTGGTTAGGTTAGATAAGTTATACCTTAGCATTTTTTTCCAAAATGGTTTTTGGTTTTGTCCTGGGAGGGTGGGGGTTATCCAGATTTGGTCTTTATCCGAGTAAGTTTCGTTCTATGGGAAATGTCTCAGTGAGACTTAACCTACTCCCATTTGCTCCATTGTCTAAACATAAAGAAGCAATGTCTTGTTCCTAACAGACCTACTGATCCTTATCTGGAATAGGCAGAGACTTTTTCCTAAGAATAAATTGAATAACTGGTGATTTTCATTTTGAATGTGGATTTGGGGGCTGAAGGAAATTATAGGCGCTCAAGTAAATGAAGCCCCAGTGATACCCCTTGGAACACCCACTGGATCTTATATTGATGCATCATTTTGTAAATGACACAGTTGGGGAGTTACAACATTATAATTAGGATTTTTCAGCCACCAGGTACATTCTACCAATGCATTACAATGTATCTTAATTGTACTGCCTCAGGATAACTTGTAAATATACACATAATTGTAAATTAGATAATCATTACGCACTGTCTGAGGTATGGGATCAAGGCAATAGATAATTAGTCTAAAGAAATGTTTTTTCCCTCTATTTTGACAAGTGGTATGTATCCAGACATAAGCAGAAACATCTACTGAACCTCGAGGCCAGAAGAAATTTTTGCCAATTCTCCCCAAAGTTTTCTTAACACCTAGATGTTCACCCATGGGACTGTTTTGGCTCACTCCATTACTGCTCTTGCTTTACTTAGTGGAAGCACCAAAGCATTCTCCACACCAGATGATGAATCCTCTTGCGTCAGTATATCGGCTAGAGCTCTCGCTTCACACACGGAGGGCCCGGGTTCGATTCCTGGCGGGTGGAAACATTTCGACGTGTTTCCTTACTCCTGTTGTCATGTTCACCTAGCAGCAAATAGGTACCTGGGTTGTTAGTCGACTGGTGTGGGTCGCATCCTGGGGGACAAGATTAAGGACCCCAATGGAAATAAGACAGACAGTCCTCGATGACGCACTGACTTTCTTGGGTTATCCTGGGTGGCTAACCCTCCGGGGTTAAAAATCCGAAGAAATCTTATCTCATCTTATCTTATCGGAAAGGGAGGTTTAAATAGTACTCATGCTGACTGCATCTGTTTTCGAGACTGTGAAGATGCAGGAGATACCAACTGAGTTTCCACAGAGAACAGATTTCGGGATAGTTTACCTACATATGTCGCATCATCAGTCTCATGACCCAGTGCCTGTGCATTAGGCATAGCTCATGCCACAGATGTTACTACAAATTCCTCCGATTATGAGTGTATAACTAGTGTGTGTGTGTACTTGTACGAATTCCAGAGACATTCGTCACACATGGTATCTATCTGTATCAGGATATTTCCATCCAGTAACTAATTGTACATCATGATTAAAATATTCATAAACTATATGTGCACGAATAAAAAAACTTAATTTACGTGCATGGGTATGTTATAGCGCTTCCATATGCTTCTCTCAAGACGATATATCCAGTATGCGATCACAATGAAGGAAGAAACTCCTAGCATCCTTCAAAGTAACTAAATCAGTTTAATTGCATGATAAACCCATGTATTTGTTAACTCACTTCCTCGCTTGATAAGTATTTCTTGTCTAAAAGATAATTTTGACCATTATGGGACTATCATTATTCATGTTAGCTACAATGTCCTCGACCATGATTAATTGGACCAACTTGATATTTCAGCCAAACTCTGTAGGTGACACCACTTCAGAAATACATTTTTTTTCCTCCAAAAAAACCATGATACAATTCACCGATCTTTCGAGAAAGGTTTCGAAACTTTTATTGGCATTTCGGCGGTTTTGATTAAGGATGACGGATTAACCAATTTAGTCTTAGTACTCTAAAGAAGACTTTTGCGACGGTCTGTCTTGACACTTACCATTCAACTGCGCAATGCAGCATTCCTGCCCAATGTACTTTGAGTCAATACAGCACGTCTGCATGGTTCTCGAATAAATCAAAATAATTTTCCAGGTCAGCAGCACTACATTTAGGCACCATTGCTGACACGGTTCTGATGTTTATCCCAGGTACTGGCACAGTCATTTACCTCATTATTTACTGTCATTGTGACTGATAATTGAGGTCGTCGCTCTGCTACTGTTCTTGAGCAAAACTTCTCCTCTGGTAAGAACAATCTGTACTATTTTTACCAGCTTCAGTGCGTTGGTGCTGCACCTGGAAGAATTTGGAATGGATACATTCTCGAGCAACAGCAGCAGCTGCTGCTCCTGTTGCTGTTACTGCTGCTGTTGCTTCTGCTGCTATTGCTGCTGTTCTGCTCCTCCCCTCTACTGCTGCTGCTCCTTCTCCTCTTCCTCTCTCTTCCTTCTCCTCTTCCTTTCTCTTCCTTCTCCTCTTCCTCTCTCCTCTTCTTCCTCTCTCCTCTTCTTCCTCTCTTTCCTTGCATCTCCCTTTTTTCCCTGCTCCCTACTCCTTGGCGTTTTCTGTTTCTACGGTTTTTGCCAAGGCGCTTCCAAGTAGGAAAGTCTCTGGTTTGATCACTCTTCTCATGACGTGAAAAGAGTATGGGAGAAGTTTGAGTTTCTCGCTCAATATTTAGACTCCATCCAGAAATGGAAAGTTCACCAACTTCAACACCAACTCCCTTGTAGGTGATGTGGGAGTACGAGAGACGTTAGACATTCCACCTGTAGTAATTTCTTTTGTTTCACTCGCTTTTGGAAATGTTTCCGTATCAAGTCACGAAGTATAAACCAGTGCCCCCCCTGTGTTACGGTGTGTCCAGGAACATAACACGTTTTCAGCTCTACTGTAATGTTAAATTACCTAACGAATCCTCAAGTTGGTCATCTGTGTTTAATGTACAAATTTTAGGGCGTGCCCGAACCTAATCTTAAGGAGACAAATTTAAGACGACGTTTCGGTCCGGCGTCGACCATTAACTAGTCACACAGAGTTATTTAGGTCATATTGGACAAAACAAAAAATAACAAGTCAAAAATGATTGATGAGAGTACATCTTAAAATAAAATAAAATTTAATAAAAATGCTATACCACAAATATAATGCCATGATAAATATAAAGTAACTTCGAAATCCTGCTTTACCTTAATAATAATAATGAACATTACCATCCTAACACTTGTTGACTTGGACAATTTGTGTACATGCGAGTACTTTACTGGACTGTCACACATTCGTCACTTCTACCCCTCGCTGTTGCGCAGCTTTTAACTGTATTCATATATAATGAATTATAAATGGGTAACCTTAAGCAAAAATTTACAGTAAATAAAACCTCATGTATAGATAGCAAATATTAATGCAGTGGAAAAGGTAACGAGTTTTTAGCATATTTTCTCAGTCTTCAAGCATCTGCTCGTCAAATGGAGAGCATAGTTACTCTGGGCAAATTCTCTTTGAATGTTATGTTAATTAAAGAAAAGAGAGAGGCATTCACTTCATACACACTCCCAGCTTTGCAAAGGTATGAGTTGGCTGGTATGCAGTATTTTCTTTGTTTAGATGTACCCATGCAAAGCTTGGCAACCTATGAAACGATATATATGTAAATGTCGTGCCGATTAGGTAAAACTTGCGATTTTGGCTTAAATAGCAACGCTCACCTTGCCATACAAGACAAGTGAAAATTTGTGTATGCAATAATTTATTATTAAATTAATGTTAACGTATCTAAAATATATTTAGTTGGGTTAGGCTAAATTAAATTGCGCTTGTTGTAATAAGGTTAGGTAGGTTTTCAAAGTTTATCTTGGTACAAAATTAAAAATTCTTACATTAACATAAATGAAAATATATATATCTTTAAACGTATAAGAGAAAATTTTAGAAAGGACTTAATTTTAGATGAGTTCTTGCTAATTGACCAGTTTTACCTAATCGGCACGACATAAACATCAACCTGCATGAAACTATTTTCATGCAAATACGTACATTGAAAAAAATCATAGTATAAACAAGAGTAACTGTTATTCAAACAAAAGAGAGTGAAGACCAAAGAGTAGTATTGACAATTTCGTTAGCTTTTGTAGTTATTATGTGAAATCGAAGGGATAAGCCTCGTCACATTCTAATTAAAAGTGTATATGAAATGTTATTAAAAAAGTTCAGGAATTGTGTTGCGTTGTATGGGTCACAGACAATGGAAAGCTCAAGCTTTTGTCACCTGACAAAACATTGCCTGGATAATCAATAAGTTGCTGGGAATGTTAGTGGCCTGGCCTCCCTCTGCGTAACCCGTATTTGAAATAGGACTAGCGTTTTCTTATGCATTAAAGACCATTAAGATCTGCCTGATGTAAGCCTATGAAAAAAATTAATAGATGCTTTTCTTGGTTAGAGTGGGTTACGTAGACTTAATCGCCCACACCGAAATAACATAAAGGGGCCATTAAAGTCTGGCAGCGTGGGACATTAATTTGTTCCTTAGCTCGTTGGTACCCCATCTCACGCTCAGCAAATTAGAGGATCAGTTGATGTTGGAACCATCCCTGCCCTGGTTGAGGAAGCTTATTTAATTACCTATTTTATTTTGTATATGTACTCGCCTGTATGTACTCATCTATATGTGGTTGCAGGGATCGAGTTTCAGCTCCCGGCTCTGCCTCTTATCTGGTCGTCATTAGGCTAACACTCTCCTGGCTTCCAGAGCATTATCAGATCTCTTTCTTAAAGTTATATATTGATCCTGCCTCTACCACTTCATTCTCCAGGTCATTCCACTTCTTAACCTCTCTGCGACTCTAGAAATACTTCCTAGACATCCTGTAATTAGTGTTTTCAACTTCCAGTTGAGCCCACGTGTTCCTGTTCCTCGTCTCTCAAACAATCAGTCCCTGTCCAACCTTTCAATTTTTCTCAGTATTTTGAACGATAACATCATTTCACCCTTAGTCATTCTTTCGTCTAGTATTGTCATATCGAGTTCCCTTAACCTCTCCTTATAAGATATACACATTAGCTCCTGGACTAGTCTCTACGCAAACCTCAGCACTTTCTCCTATTTCTTGACACGCTTGACAAGGTGTGGGTTCAATACAGATGCTAAATAAAACAATATGAGCTTGACGTACACGGTATACTGTGTTGTGAATGCCTCCTTACCAAGAGTTCTGAAAGCTTGACTTAGATTTATTAGACGGGCAAGTGCTGCAGCAGATAGATATTTGGTTGCTTTGAGCCTCAGACGTTACGCTCGGTATACAATATTCATCCCAAGGTCCTTCAGAGTGTAAGGGTGAGTGCGTGTGAGAGTGTGTATGTGAGAAAGTGTGTTAGTGTGTGTGTTAGTGTGTGTGTTAGTGTGTGTGAGGGGTGTGTGTGTGTGTGAGGGTGTGTGTGTGTGTGAGGGGTGTGAGTGTGTGTGAGGGGTGTGTGTGTGTGAGGGGTGAGTGTGTGTGAGGGGTGAGGGGTGAGTGTGTGTGAGGGGTGAGTGTGTGTGAGGGGTGAGTGTGTGTGAGGGGTGAGTGTGTGTGAGGGGTGAGTGTGAGTGAGGGTGAGTGTATACTCACCTATATGTACTCACCTATATGTGGTTGCAGGGGTCGATTCATAGCTCCTGGCCCTGCATCTTCACTGGTCGATACTAATTCATTCTCTCTGCTCCATGAGCTTTATCATACCTCTTCTTAAAGCTATGTATGGAACTTGCTTTCACTACTTCACTCTCCAGATTATTATACTTATTGACAACTCTAATTCTAAAAAAATACTTCCTAGCATCCCTATGACTCATCTTGGTTTTCAGCTTCCAATTGTGGCCCCTTGTTCCTGTATGCCATCTCTGAAACATTCGAGCCCTGTCCACCTTGTCAATTCCTCTCAGTATTTTATACGTTGTTACCATGTCTCCCCTGTCCCCCCTATCCTATAGTGTCATCAGGTTGAGTTCCCATAACCTCTCCTCATAAGACATACCTCTCAGTTCCGGGACTTTCTCTAATTTCTCGACGTGCTTGACCAAGTGTTGGTTCCAAACTGGTGATGCATACTCCAGTATGGGCCTGACGTACATGGTGTACGTCTTGAACGATTCCTTACTGAGGTATCGGAACGCTATTCTCAGGTTCGACAGTCGCCCATATGCTGCAGCAGTTATCTGGTTGGTGTGTGCTTCCGGAGACGTGCTCGGTATTATACTCACCCCAAGATCTTTCTCCTTGAGTGAGGTTTGCAGTCTTTGGCCGCCTAGCCTATACTCCGTCTGGGGTCTTCTTTGCCCTTCCCCGATCTTCATGACTTTGCATTTGGCGGGGTCAAGTTCGAGGAGCCAGTTGCACCACGCGTCCAGCCTGTCCAGGTCTCTTTGTAGTTCTGCTTGATCCTCATGTGATTTAATTCTCCTCATTAATTTCACATCATCTGCGAACAGGGACACTTCTGAGTCTATCCCTTCCATCATGTCATTCACATATACCAAGAAATAGCACTGGTCCTAGGAATGACCCCTGTGGGACTCGGCTCGTCACAGGCGCTCACTGTGATATCTCATTACTTACCAACCATGACTCGTTGTTGCCTCCCTGTCAGGTATTCTCTATTCCACTGCAGTGTCTTTCCTGTTATACCTGCCTGGTCCTCCAACTTTTGCACTAATCTCTTGTGTGGACGTGTGTCAAAAACCTTCTTTGCAGTCCAAGAAAATGCAATGTACCCACCCCTTTCTCTCTTGTCTTACTTCAGTTACCTTGTCATAAAACTCCAGCAAATTTGTGACACAGGATTTTCCTTCCTTGAAACCGTGCTGGTTGTCGTGTATAAGCTTGTTCCTCTCTTGGTGCTCCACCACTCTCCTCCTGACAATCTTCTCCATAACTTTGCATACTATACGTGTCAGTGGCACTGGTCTGTAGCTTAATGACTATATTTACCGTCCTCCACACCTCAGGTAGTTGCCCAGTTTGAATGGATGTTGAAGATTGTTGTTAGTGCCACACACAGCGTCTCTGTTGTGTGTGAATGTGAGTGCGTGCGTATGTGCGTGCATGACTGCGTGCGCATGTGTATGTACGTGTGCATGTTTTTTGTGTGCATCATTCAGTACCCCTTTATAAATGTTTGTGTCACTCAGAGTAATAAAATATTACTTCCTCAGTGTTGAGTGAGTGTCACTCAGTCTTGTAGATAAGTAAAACACACCTGCAACAATTTGGCATCTTTGCTGACGAGACAACGTCTCATGTCAGAAATAGAGATGATGGCAGAAGCGACTCCACCAGAGGAAGCAGGAGCGGAGAAATTATTTAGTGCAGCAGCAAGCCTAGTAGCCCATGCTAGTTAAGTCCTCGAAACTAAATGTTCTCACTTATGACTAGTGACTCAGCAACTAGATGGTAGGTGTCCTCAGTACAAGATACTGCGGTGTTGCTTTGCCAGAGAAGTATTGTTAGGTATCACCGAAGGAGATCTCTAAATACTTGCCAAAAAAATTTGTCAATTTTTCTTCCTTTTCCCATTTGTATTGTGCTCACAACAGGAGAATGCCTCATCTGATCGGCTTCAAATTTTCTACGCTGGTATAGGGTATCAAGGGCACGAGTCTCGAAACAATTTTTGAACCCATTCACATTATACTGAATGGGTTTGAATACCTAAAAAACCTTCTGTTGTAGCCTCAAATTTAAAAAAAAAAATTCTCCTAATTTCTTGACGGTGATTCCCTATTAAGCACGTTCAAATTACTCAAGTCTTCCATTTCTGGATGGCATCATTATATGAGGTCTTATGCTTCTGGCCAGAATAGTATCCAGTGGGTTCATTGGCACGTGGGCAAATTTGTCAGTGTAATAAATTAGTCTGAGAGGCTGGTGACCATCTAACTGCCGAAAGTTTCCAGAAAAGTTTCAATTTACTGTTAAGCTGTGTTTTAAAAACTTACAATTACATTTTTTTTTTTACAAGACCATTCCAGATTTTTTTTTCATATATACCTCAATAATAAAATCAGTTCATTAAAATTATTATTATTTTGCATCCTTTTGTTGACCACTTGGAAACGCGCAATGTATCACTGCTTGTTCCATGAACTTCAATATAAGAATCCCTCAGTTTATCGGATTCAAAATATTAACGTAACTTCATTCCATAAGAAGGAAGACACAATCTGTTTAGACATTTTAGGAGCATATTTGAAATTTTCATTCAATAGATTGAAAAAAAGTGGAATCGTTGGTTCAGAGGAATCACTGGAGTGTGTGGGATGGAGCTTTCTCCAGGCTTATCGAGAGATGACATTGAATGGGTTAAGGGGTGTGGGGAGGGAAAGGGATAGATGGGGTAGGGGGGGGAATGATCAGGGGCGGTTGTTGTTGTTGTTGTATGTTCGCTGGTACATCCGGCCCGGGGCTTCTCCAAATGGTGACCCGGCATTGGCCCCCTGGGTAGAGGGTGTCGGTCATCTTCTTTCTTCTTTCTTGGGGGCCCCTGGGTGGGGGTTGACTTCTTCTTTTCTCTTGCTGTGGCTCCCCATGGTGGGGAGTGTCTTCTGACGTCGCATCTTCAGGCTGTGGTTCTACCTACATAGGAAGAAGAAGGATGGGGGGATAAGGTGAGGATAGGTGAGGTAGTGGGGAGCGTGTAGATAGTGGGGAAGGGGGGGTTGGGTGGGTTACTGGAGGTAGGTGGTTAGGTTGGGAGGGAGTATATCAGTGGGGAAGAGGCTGGGGTGATATCTGCTTCAGTACTTATCTGTGTAAGTGGCGCCATATGTTACGAAGGAATGTAGAATGGATCTGTGGTGGATCCTATGGTTTGTGTAAGTTATGGTATGTGAGTTATTTGTTTGGCTTCAGTAAAAGAATTTACTGAGTGGTGGTGACATGATATTGTGTGAGGGGGTTCAGGCCCTGCGAAGTCACCAAAAGTATGGTTGGAGATTAGAGGGCCATAAGTGTTTTGGTTGGGTCAGAAATCCTGGATAGGACTGCATAATGTTTATTGTACTGAATAATTGATTGTCATCTTTTATTCATGGCCTTATGTGTACGGTCGATAATGGAGTGTGTTCTTTGTCTGTGATACCTGTGTTTTGTGATGTACTGCAGAGATTATTACATAAGGGAATTTTTGTCACATTTTGTGTGTGTGTGTGTGTGGATCAATGACATGTATTTAGTTGTATTGGGGTTGTATTCCAAGGGGGGGAGTGTGTGCTTGTTGGGTTTTGTGGGTCGTAGTGTTGGAAGTGTATGGCTCTTCATGTTTAACTTTGTTACATTACATGTTTGTATATATAGGTTACGTGCAAAATGTAGGTTGCCTTTAATGTATGGGGCTTCGTAGTTGCAAGTTTATTTTACGAGGGAATAGGAAGGAAATGTTGTAAACAAGAGTATATTGTGTTATAGTGTAACCCATGGTATATTGTGTTATAGTGTAACCCATGGTATATTGTGTTATAGTGTAACCCATGGTAGGGATGGTATGCATATTATATACATATGTTTTATGTGTTATATGTCACAAACTTGCCTTTCCATGTGTGTTCGTTGTTTGTGGGATTATGTTTTGTGTCTCTTGACATAAAAATAAGTGAACGCAATTTAGTGGATGGGTGATGTAAAGGGACGAGCTTGTAGGTGGTTGTATTGAGCCTTACAGCGTTCACGTAGACTTGTAGGTTGGTTTTGTATATATGTATTTGTTTGTTCTAGCGGATGGCAGGAACCTTGTTGTGTTATGTAATATTAGTATGGTAATATTATTATGGTAATGTGATTTTTGGTGTAGTGTTGTGTGGGTCTTGGGAGAGATATTTAGGTAGACATAGACACTCCTTGTAGGATGGTTACGGTATATTTACAGTATGAGTTGGGGGGAGCCCAGCCACCGTCCGTCTCGCTCTTAGGTCTGTCGCTAGTGAGGGTGTACGCCTATCTGAGGCTATGCACATGCGCTGAGCCTCTGACGTCAGCGGGTATCGTGACGTCACACGCAAAGGGACCAGCTGTATAAGTGGGATGAATGCTGATACACTACACAAGTGTATATATGATACTGACACGACAGCTCGGCCATGTTATCGTATGACGTCTCGGCATACTATACAACTCTATAGGCTGAACAGACAGGTGGTACTGGGTGAATCTATACAATAGCAAACACATTATAACTTGGAACTGATCAAGATTAATCTTACTCTCGCACTTCTTGAGTTAATGGTACATAAGAGAAATTTGATGGATCTAGATATAAACATTATATATATAACAATTTCAATTTGCAAATTTGATCGATCAATCGATGTGTATTCATGCACTCTTCGGCTTCTGAGGAAGAATAAATATTTACAGGGAAGAAGTTTTAACAGGAAAGATAAACTCGGCTAACACGGGTTATACTGTTAAAACTCAGAACTCAGAGAGAACTTGAACACACAACAATCTTGCTAGATACTGGAAATCTAATAACAAAACACACAGTCAATAATTCGGTTCTAAACTGGATTTTCTGATTTTCTATCTTTAGCTCACAACTTATGATCACTTTCCTACTGGAGGAATGAACAACTCGGTTTTGATCAACTTATAATCACTTTCCTACTGAAAGAATGAACAGACTCGGTATTGATCAACTTATAATCACTTTCCTACTGAAGGAATGAACAGACTCGGTGGAGTGGATGGATCTCTCCCCGGTTGAAATAGTTAGCTCAAAGACACAAAGTATGATCAAAGGAGAACGGCTCTCACTATCTCTTACTGCAGGTAAGAATTACTCGACACACGACACTTTACTCTGCAAAGGCTTACTGTCAACTGGAAGGAACACTATCTGGAACACAAGGGACAACAACTGGCACTCTAGTGAATACACTAGCAACAGAAACGGCTTTCTGCAATTGCTTTTGCATCAGCGAGAGATGCTATAACTCATTCAAATAGTCTTTCTTCAACAAAGCGTCCCCTGGAGAGGAACTACTACTTGAACTAGCAACATTACAAGGATAGACTCAGTACTCAAGGTGGTCCGGGATACCTCCGGCACCCTAGGCATCTGAACGCTATCTTGCATGCAAGATATTGTAGGGGCTGAATTCCAGACAGGAGTGACAGTAATACTAGTGCCTTGACCGCTCGGCTACGTTAACAAGTAAAACACATACTTTCTACAAGAACTAATCTGAACTTCACATTCCGCATCACTCTGGCAAATCTCTGATACAAGCTCGAAGAACAAACACATTGCTCAAAAGCTACAGACTGTCTTTCAGTCATTAAGGGACTATGAGGGCTGTTTACTGACTCATTATCATTATGGCGCTGAATGGCAATACACACAGTATTATCACACATGGTTACTAGAACTTCAATGCCTTGACTGGCAGAAAACACACAGTTAACACTTGAATTTACTTGAGACATGACTGAGCAATGAACGAGAATTGAAATGAAAACAAAATTTACACAAGTATATGGCACAATATAGTTTAACTGATAGAAATTATTAACTATTCTGCATAAGTAACACGGATAATAGCACAATAACACTAAAGAAAAGATAACTCACTGGAAATTTACTTGGCAAGGAAACTCAACACACTAAGATAAAAACAATCTAGCTTTAACTTGAACAGCAAAATGAGTTTTCTTTTCTTGTAAATATCAACAAAAATTGCAACACAATAAAAAGAATTAAATGCACAATTAATTAAAAGAATTCAATAATGGTTATGGCACTAGCAACAATCTGATAAAACAATTCGATAGAATATTCACTGGCAAAAATTAAAGTAACTTTACTGCTTCAATCACTAGAAGTTCACTGGAATATTACTTATTACTCTTAGGAAATGACAAGTTACTTGAGCAAATAACAATAAAATTGATGAAACAAAAATTGAATACTGGGGAATTTAATTTACACAAAATCAATTTCAGGAATTATCAATAGTCAATAATTGCACTGGGGAAAAACTTTGCAACACAAGAATTAAGATATTACAAAGGAATTAGTTTGAACACTCTTACTCTTTATTGCAAGCAAAGCAAGATAACTCAATAAAATAATTACTGGAACAATTTACTAAAAACACTGACTTTAAACAAACTTAAGAGTGAAATTGTTCAAACAACACTTTAACATGAACTATGTAAAAAAAAATCATGAAAAAATATATTTAACAAGAAAATAAGGCAACACTTACAGGAACTGAAGTACAACTCATCAAGGTAATTAACTTTTGGACTTACAAATTCACAAAAAGTCAATTTCGTTGTCCTTGAGATTAGTAACTTATCAGAAGAAATTGAGATCTTCAATAAAAATTATAGCACTAGTGTGCAAAGTTGAAACACATTAGCACTGTATATAAAATAAACAAGTACACAAAACAATATCAGGTGCAAGGGAAAAGTAACACTGACTGCAACACATAAGAATTAGCAGGGAATATTACTGGTAAAAGGTTAAAAATTGCTTGGAGGAGGAAACAATATGTAGTTACTGGGGCAAGCAAAATTTATTAATTACACAATTAAAACATTAACAAACAAGGGTAAATGAATAAAAATAACTCTGGGATAGTACACTTGGTGAAACACAATAATTAACAAGACAGAAAATTCAACAACACATGGGCAATGCTGGGGAAAAAATTAAAATCTTTTAAAATTACTACTTGGTGGAATATTGGAACACTAGATAACTTTAACAAAACTGTACTTACTGCATACTTAGTAACACAACGAAATTCACAGAAATTATAACGCAATAATTAACAAGGGACAATACTAGTGAAATCAAAAATTAATGCAAATAATTAATTTAACACAGAACACTTCCTAGGATAACTCAAAATTTATGTAACTCGCAGAAATTGTCTCAACACACGAAATTGTCTATAGATTATCTGAAAAATAAAACAACAACACAGTAAATGTCTCTAGGGTGGAGATCGTTGACTGAAGCGTGGTGGTGGAGGGTGGTGGAGGGTGGGGGAGGCTGGTGGTCTGGTCCACTCGTTGATAACTTGAATTAATGTGCATAAACCGGCGGACTACGAACCGAGGCTTTGTACAGTTGGCACAACAGTTCAGAAGAAACACACTCAGGACGCTCGACCTGGTTCGTAGCCAATAAACTGCTTGCAGGACCCAGTTAAGGGTGAAATAATCCACACTTAATGCTTTGTGTGGGTGGGTGCACGTGGTCAAGGCGTCTGCCTTAGCGTGGGTGGTGGGGGGTGGTTGGGTGGAGTGGCTAGGCTTACACCGCTTCCCGCGTGCGCCTGTGGCTTACGTTGTTTATGAACACCCTTGAATTTAACCCAGGGTGGCTTGAATAACCCAGGATACCACGGGGATGGTATTGTACTTAGAACAGCAATACACTGGAGTACAAAGGTGGTATAAATGCGTGAACTCACGTGGCTTACTTCTCAGACAGCAGAGTGGCTTGCTGGCTTAGTAGAATATTTTCACACAGGTTGACTGGCTTGGAATCTTGTAACAAATTAGCACAGCAAGGTAGAGGCTTAAGCCTGGCTGACGTAACTGGTGGTGGCTTTACTGGCTGGAATGGTACTCTCCCCTCACTGGCTTACTCATACAGAATTTGCAAAACCCGGGTCAACCCCTCGTAGGTTTTAACAAATCAACAAATGAGGCACTTAACTGACCAGGAGATACTTTAGATATTGTAGACTTCTTGGATGTAGGTAGCTGGTAACGTGGTCGGTCTGGAGGCTGTTTGCTTGCTTGTCTAGTCTATCTCTCTATAACATCGTAATCGATAAAAATTACGGCACACCGCTGCTACCACTTGTTGTGTGGGTCTTGGGAGAGATATTTAGGTAGACATAGACACTCCTTGTAGGATGGTTACGGTATATTTACAGTATGAGTTGGGGGGAGCTCAGCCACCGTCCGTCTCGCTCTTAGGTCTGTCGCTAGTGAGGGTGTACGCCTATCCGAGGCTATGCACATGCGCTGAGCCTCTGACGTCAGCGGGTATCGTGACGTCACACGCAAAGGGACCAGCTGTATAAGTGGGATGAATGCTGATACACTACACAAGTGTATATATGATACTGACACGACAGTAGGGAAGTTTCATGATGCTGTATTTGACTTTGATGTATGCTATTATGTACATGGTAATATATATGTCATGTGTTTGTACATTTAGGTTTTAAATAAAATATAAAAAAAAAAACTGGAGTTCAAACTTTGTGTTGATGGACATTATTTTCAAAAAACTTTGCTTTTAGTTTGAGTTATGTAAATTTTGCATTGCCGTTTAAAAAAAAAAAAGTGTCAATATAATAGCTAGGTAATGCCTTTTCTGGTCAGCTTCAAAACTTAGGCGTTGGTGTAACTAAATTGGAAGTAGTTTTGTATTGCATTTGTGTTTTGTGAATGTTGATCTGCCAGTTTTAGAACAAAAATGTATGCATTAGCTTTCTTAAACATAAAATCAAATGCTTTTATTAAAGGTTTTGTAGATAAATTTAAATTGATTTCAACTTCAAGAAGAAAACTGAGACACGAGTATACTAAAAAGTTGCGTTTTTCTTTTAGCTTATTTTAGTTTCATGAGTTTACTGAACTTTTAAATACTGCATGACGTATACCATACTGGTCCCATTGTAAGCCCAATCTAACCTTCTCTATGGTTTTCGTTTCTAACTTCAGAACGCCCTATAACATAGGGAACAAATTTTCAACCCTGGTCAACTATTACTAATTGAAGGTTCATTGAGAAATTAAGTGCTCAGTTTTATATATGGCAGTTAAAAAAAAAGTGTTCATACATTTGTCAGTTATAAAATGCTTAGTATTTGAGAAGAGTACTGTTAACAGTTATTGGTATGAGTAATGGAGGTGGTAGTGTGATGGAGACTATACTGGTTGTTGGGGGAGTGTCTGTGGTGTATAGTAGTTAGGGTGGTATGGTGAAAGTTGTGATGACATGAGTTGTGTGAGTAATGCGATATGGTGAACGGTGTTAGTGGTAATCATAGTGAGGAGAGTGTGTGAGAGGAGATAATTGTGATGTATGGAATGAGTTGTAAATGGTGATGGTAGTGGTGTAGCAGTATATTGACGTGGTGATATATGAAGCATGTTGAACTGGTGGTTGTGGTGATGATGGAAGAGAGTGACTAGTAGTTTTGATTGTAATAATAGTTGAGGGAATTATTTTGATAAATGGTGTGAGTGGTGTGTTGACTGTGTTAAGATAATGGTGGCGCATAGAGTGGTCGTGAAAGTTGAGATGTCTGATAGTGTTGGAGTGAGTGTGGGCGAGCATTGTCGTGCATTGTGTTAGCTGTAGTGGTGGAGGTAGTGGTAGTGGTATAGATGGTGGTGATGGAGGTAGCAGTAGTGGTATAGATGGTGGTGGTGGAGGTAGTGGTAGAGGAGGTGGAGGTAGTGGTATAGATGGTGGAGGTAGCGGTAGATATGGTGTGGTAGCGGTGGAGGTAGTGGTAAAGATGGTGGTGGTGATGGAGGTAGTGGTATAGATGGTTTTGATGGAGGTAGCGGTAGTGGGGGATGGTGATGGTGGAGGTAGCAGTAGTGGGGGATGGTGGTGGTGGAGGTAGCGGTAGAGGGGGATTGAGGTGATGTCGGTAGATAATAATAATAATAATAATATCTTTATTTACTACAAGTACATGTACAAGGTATACAGTTCTAGCTGACATCAATGGCATACTACTATATAGGAAAGCACCTTGTTATGCTGATCATTTCGGGCAAATAAGGTCAATGTCCCAGGATGCGACCCACACCAGTCGACTAACATCCAGGTACCCATTGTACTGATGGGTGAACATAGACAACAGGTGTAAAGAAACACGCCCAATGCGTCTACCCTGGCTGGGAATCGAATCCAGACCCTGGCCGTGTGAAGCGAGAGCTTTAGCCACCAGAGCCCTGATGTAGAAGTAGTCAGGGAGGCTGTGCTGGGATGGTAGTCGGAGTGGTGCTGGGTTGGTAGTCGGGGTGGTGTTGGGATGGTAGTCGTGGTGGTACTGGGATGGTAGTCGTGGTGGTAATGGGATGGTAGTCTGGGTGGTGCTGGGATGGTAGTCTGGGTGGTGCTGGGATGGTAGTCGATGTGGTGCTGGGATGGTAATCGGGGTGGTGCTGGGATGGTAGTCGGGGTGGTACTGGGATGGTAGTCTGGGTGGTGCTGGGATGATAGTCGGGGTGGTGCTGGGATGATAGTCGGGGTGGTGCTGGGATGATAGTCGGGGTGGTGCTGGGATGGTAGTGGGTGGATCTGGGATGGTAGTCGGGGTGGTGCTGGGATGGTAGTCGCTGTGGTGCTGGGATGGTAATCGGGGTGGTGCTGGGATGGTAGTCTGGGTGGTACTGGGATGGTAGTCGGGGTGGTGCTGGGATGGTAGTCGGGGTGGTGCTGGGATGGTAGTCGGGGTGGTGCTGGGATGGTAGTGGGGTGGACCTGGGATGGTAGTGGGGTGGTGCTGGAATGGTAGTGGGGTGGTGCTGGGATGGTAGTGGGGTGGTGCTGGGATGGTAGTCGGGGTGGAGCTGGAATGGTAGTGGGGTGGTGCTGGGATGGTAATGGGGTGGTGCTGGGATGGTAGTGGGGTGGTGCTGGGATGGTAGTGGGGTGGGGCTGGGATGGTAGTGGGGTAGAGCTGGAGATGGTAGTGGGGTGGTGCTGGGATGGTTGTGATGGTGATTGGGGTGGTGGTGTTGGGACAGTTGTGATGGTGGTTGGGGTGGTGGTGTTGGGACAGTTGTGATGGTGGTTGGGGTGGTAGTGTTGGGACAGTTGTGATGGTGGTTGGGGTGATGGTGTTTGTGGTGATGGTTGGGGTGGTGGTGTTTGCGGTATTGGTAGGGGTGGAGATGCAGGTAGGGAGTGGCTGTGGGGGCAGTGAGGAGTTTCTCCCTAAAGCTGTGTTCTGAAGCAAGTAGGAAGAGAGGGAGACAGAGAGAGAGAGAGAGAGAGAGTAAGAGGTATTCAGGGATGGGAAGTTATTTGGAAGTAGGGAGTAAGGTAGGGAGGGAGAAAGAAAGGGTGTTGGGGGGGAGGAAGGGAGGAATGTAGGTAGACAGGAAGAGAGGGTGAGAGGAAGATAAGGAGAGAGGGATCTTGGGGCTGACAGGTGGTAGGTTGGAAAGAGGGCGATAGTGGAGAGAGAGAGAGAGAGAGAGAGAGAGAGAGAGAGAGAGAGAGAGAGAGAGAGAGAGAGAGAGATGGAGGGTAGGAGGGAAGGAAGGAAGGAGGTTGATCAGGAAAAGGAAGGGAGGGAGAGTGAGAGGTTGGGATAAAGAGAGGGCTGGAGAAAGGGAGGGTGGTAGGGAAATTGGAAGTGAGGGTGGGAGAGAATGAAGGGTGTGGTGGTAGGAGGGAGAGAGGGAGCGAGGGAGTGATTTATTACAAGATCATTTCAGTCTGTCGACGCTTCAAAGAGGGAGATCTATTTCCATGCTTCGGGTACCCTCGTCTGTGCTTCAGCGAACCCTTTATATGTTTCGGAGATCCTTTTCCATATTTCATAGATCCTCCATGCTTCAGTGTTCCTCTTCCATGCTTCAGTGATCCTCCTTCATGCCTCAACTTCAATGATCCTTCTCCAGGCATCAAAAATGCTCCTCCATGCGTCAATGATCCTCCTCCAGGCATAAAAGATGGTCCTTCATGCTTCAGGAATACTGCTCAATGCTTCAGAATCCGGAATTATCTTCCAAGAATCAGCAGTTCTTCTCCCTGATTTAAGAATCCTCCTCCAAGCTTCTGGGATCCTTCTCTTCATGAATTCTTCTCCAAGCTTCTGGGATCCTTCTCTTCATGAATTCTCCTCCAAGCTTCTGGGATCCTTCTCTTCATGAATTCTCCTCCAAGCTTCTGGGATCCTTCTCTTCATGAATTCTTCTCTATGCTTCACCGTGGGAGCGACGATACTCTGCATGTGCTAAGTGCTCTTTACATCAGACTTTTGTGTTCACGAAGTCCCTCTAAATTCTTAGCTAAACCTTCAAAAGTTTTGTCGTTCGTGAGAAACTGCATGCTCGAGAGAGTGCAGTGCTCATCGCTCTTCCTGTAGGTAAGCTATTATTTTTTTCCTAATTTCCCTATATTCATGGACCGCGTCGCGGGAGCGTTGACCCCCGGAATACTCTCCAGGTAAGCAGGTAATCAGGAAATTATCAAGAAGAACACTGTTTAGAAGTTTGGTTAAAACACATCGGAATACAAATTACTCATTAGGACTTTGTGAAAGAAGATTTCATATTGCCCAACCAAATTCTTAAGACTAAAACTCACAATTAAACACAAACTTTGCATCAGCATTGCTAAGTTTAATAGACTTGGTGACTAGACACATGAAACAAAAGTCGTATAGACCTACAAATCACGTACCGTAACTATAATTTATGGTACATGATTTGTCCTCCAAATCTGCATTATTCTTAAAATTATAGATGGAATTTTACCTACACTCATGCTTTATAAATCTGTTAATGATAATCTGTAAGCCACTGAGCCAATATAGCTAATTATTAGCCTAGCTTAATGCACAAGAATATAAATTTACACAATTTCCTGTTTGAATTAAATAGTCTAACATCCATGAAGTTTACTGTTGAATTTGAAAAAAAAATTACTCATTGCTATTTTTAGATGGTTTGATTATTAAAAGGAATCAAGAGTTTAAATTCAAAGAACATAGAAAATAAACGAATATCTTTTCTTCTTTATACTATTGTTCATTATATCATTGTTATATGGAGAACAAAAAAGCACAATACACAAATAACCCCCACATAGAAGAAAAAAAGTTATGACGACGTTTCGGTCCGATTTGAACCATTAACCTTTCTCTTATGTGTGGGTTATTTGTGCATAGTTAAATGTTCTGTGTTCTCATAACTTTGCTCATTTGTAGCATAGAGTTCAGGGATGAGCAGGAACGAAGAAATATAAAATAACGTATGATCTGAAACGTTACAAAAGGTTTTATTAACATATCTTTAAACACTACTATATACTACATTTGATTCTGCCATATAATGTAAGCTTTCTCGAGATTCATTCTCTATTTAAGACCTTCAAAATCAAAGTTGTATTTAAAAGTATTGATATAAAAAAATATTTCATTGCGAATTACCCCCAAAATGCTGATGGATGTGTTTTCAAGATTCCATGTATAAAATACAATAAATTTTATTTTGGGAAAATTGAAAAAAATCTTGAACAATGACTACATATTTTTGTGAGAGATTTTGATCACCCCATTTGTTTTGACAGGACTGAGAAGCTTCTTAAAATCAAATCAATTTATGAACAAAATATAATAGAATCAAGAATTATAAAAATAGTACAGATTTCAAATACTGTATATGTTCAGGACTATATTATATTCATTCATTATACATCAAATTTGTGAGGATTATAAACAATGTTGACAAATTTACCTTTACCTTACATGTCACTCTTAAATTTCACCTGGCAAGTGACTTGTCTGAAAATTTCAGAAAAATGAAAATCATCTCCCATGCTTAGATTTTTGAACAAGCTCCTCTGTGACTTGGTTGTATCAGCGGCACCAGCTGTGACCTTACTGTCTCTGTGACGTGGTTGTATCAGCGGCACCAGCTGTGACCTTACTGTCTCTGTGACGTGGTTGTATTAGCGGCACCAGCTGTGACCTTACTGTCTCTGTAACTTGGTTGTATCAGCGGCACCAGCTGTGACCGTACTGTCTCTGTGACGTGGTTGTATCAGCGGCACCAGCTGTGACCTTACTGTCTCTGTGACTTGGTTATATCAGCGGCACCAGCTGTGACCTTACTGTCTCTGTGACTTGGTTGTATCAGTGGCACCAGCTGTGACCTTACTGTCTCTGTGACTTGGTTGTATCAGCGGCACCAGCTGTGACGTTACTGTCTCTGTGACTTGGTTGTATCAGTGGCACCAGCTGTGACCTTACTGTCTCTTCTCGTAGGACCAGAAGTTTCATAGTACATCTATTTTCATATCGTTCATACCTATACAGTGCATAAACTTAAGTTCTAATATGAATGCCTGTCATTGTTTTCTTCAAAGGAAAGTTCACCTTGATTTTAAGTTGTGTAAGTTTTAATATACAATTTTTTTGTGAAGCAGTTTTCTGTGAAATTCCTGGAGAATGTCTCTTCTGATGGAAAATATATCACAATTTTTCGGTGTTTTTTTTCTACGAGGATAAATCTACATAACATACAATTATGTGCACATAATTGTGTGCTCTCAAGATCTCTATTAAAGCGTTGAACGTTATGTATCCAGAGTTCAAATAATCTTAATTACATGTGTGTTAACTGACATAAACCTTAAATGCTGGTAAATCTTACACAGAAATGTTTGTAGTGATTTTATACAGTGCGGGTCCGATTTTTTTCTTTAAGGAACTGAGAAAATTGATAAGGGGATTTTATACGATTACTTCTTGGTGCCTCATCCAGTTGGCTTCATTCCTCAACACTGAACAAGTGGAACAAGCAGATTCTGAGCGGTTTCAAACTTAATATCATCTTGTAAATTGGGATAGTGGTATCTGAGATAAGATAATTCCTCTTCAGTTTGGTTTCTAAGCAAGTGTTTCTTATTTGAAGAGTTAAATGAATCTGGGACTTTGTAATTAGCAACTGGAGAAATTTTGATTTTAGCGTTTTCTTATTCGCTACTGGTCTAAAGCGTTAATATATCACTACACTAAAATCCCATGCAACACTGCCACTATTCTTTTTGAATTTATTGACGTATAGGGGACTGGGGATATGCAGAAAGTGACATAATATTGGTGTATTCTGCGGTGGTGTGGTTTGGTGTAGTCTGGAGGAGTGTGGTCTAGTGTCTTGTGTGGTTTGGTGTTGTATGTTGGTGTTAGGTAGGGTTAATTGAGTTTTTGTGTGAGGAGTGAGGTTTAGTGTGGTGTGTGGGATATGTATGGTATGTGGGATGTGTGGTGTGGACCTGGTGGGGTACACAGCAAAGCCATTACCTACACGCAGAGCTTACTGGAACCATCATTGTGGGGCAGGGATGTAGGGTGTGATGGGAGGAAAGAATGGCAGAGAAAGAGAGGGGGAGACAGTGAGAGACAGTGAATGAGATTGGGGGAAAGAGAGAGAGAGAGAGAGAGAGAGAGAGAGAGAGAGAGAGAGAGAGAGAGAGAGAGAGAGACAGAGAGACAGAGAGACAGAGAGACAGAGAGACAGAGAGACAGAGAGACAGAGAGACAGACAGACAGACAGACAGACACGAAGTTGATATCCTTGGGGTGACTCCAAACTGACCATGAATTACCACGTTGTAAATCGTGCAAACAAGACGGCCAGGTAACTCGCACCTCTTCGACTTAATTCGCATCTGCTAGACAGTAGAGGTTGAAATATTCTGGCCGTGGGGGTTGGTGATCAGTTTGTGCACTGTGGGGTTGGTGATCAGTTTGTGCACTGTGGGGTTGGTGATCAGTTTGTGCACTGTGGGGGTTGGTGATCAGTTTGTGCACTGTGGGGTTGGTGATCAGTTTGTGCACTGGGGGGTTGGTGATCAGTTTGTGCACTGTGGGGGTTGGTGATCAGTTTGTGCACTGTGGGGGTTGGTGATCAGTTTGTGCACTGTGGGGGTTGGTGATCAGTTTGTGCACTGTGGGGTTGGTGATTAGTTTGTGCACTGTGGGGTTGGTGATTAGTTTGTGCACTGTGGGGTTGGTGATTAGTTTGTGCACTGTGGGGGTTGGTGATTAGTTTGTGCACTGTGGGGGTTGGTGATTAGTTTGTGCACTGTGGGGGTTGGTGATTAGTTTGTGCACTGTGGGGGTTGGTGATTAGTTTGTGCACTGTGGAGGTTGGTGATTAGTTTGTGCACTGTGGGGGTTGGTGATTAGTTTGTGCACTGTGGGGGTTGGTGATCAGTTTGTGCACCGATCAGTTCGTACACTGTCCTCTGTATTCTTACATGTCTGTGCTATAATTAAGGCATCGATATGGCTGATTAAAACAAAATCGTTTAGAGGACCTGGAACCATAACACTTTTTTTTATGCCCCAACTATCCTGAGAGAAGTTAATTGACGTGAATGAGGTGTTCTTCATCCAGCTAATTATACCAGACCTCCTATTACTTAGGTCAAATCTGATTACCTCCGATTTCTCCAGACTATGTATGATTCTTAAGAGTTTTGATGCTCCCCTCATGTATGTAGTAGTAGTAGTCCTAACAATAATAATAATAATCATAATCATAATATTCATAAAGAATCTTTAGATACACCCGCATTGTTCTGCTTCCCAATTCTAAATGAAAATTGGATTTTGAGAACGTTTCCCTCAAAGATTTCATCACACAGGTGGAGCTACATACATCAGGTAATGAAACGTGTCAGACTAAGCTGAGAGACTTAGGTAACAAAGTATGTATCGTGAAGAAGAGATTATCATTTCAGGAAAGCAATAAGGATATCACCAAGCACTCCACAAAGTAATAAGGATATCACCAAGCACTCTGCAAAGTAATAAGGATATCACCAAGCACTCCGCAAAGCAATATGGGACATCACCAAGCACTCCGCAAAGAGTTCAGGAGCTAAAACAGAATTGTTGTTATTGCTATAAACTGACTTATGTAGCAGCATGGCTTGTTCTACACACATGAAAAAATAAAAAAAAAATACACAAGTGCAAAGTGAGTTCTTTGAAGAGATATATCCAAGCATTGGAAATGATAATAAGAGATGGGCAGTGTCTACAGTCTCTCTTTAGTTAACATTCTCTTCTCTATTCCCACCAGTCACTTCTGCTTCCAGAAAAGTTATCCGGTCTAATATAGTAGAAATAGTTTTAAAGCGTTAATGTAAGCAAATTAATTATTACGTAATTAATTGTTTGGAGTACAGTGTACTGAAGTAATATTTGATAATGTTTTCTTATTAATAAAATTTAATTAAATGTTTAATCGTCAGTTTTCATTGACATTAAGGTTATGGTGTTTATATCTTTTAAATTAATAGGCGCTAAATGATTGACCATATGAGTGAACGTGTTGAGGGTGACGGCGGTGGTGGTGGTGACGGCGGTGGTGGTGATGGGCGTAGTGAAGGTGAACGTGATGATAGTAGACATGATGATGGATGTGGTTTTGTTGAACGTTCGAATGGAGATGGTGGGCATGTTGATGGTAAACATGGTAATGGTGGGCATGGCGATAGTGGACATGGTGATGAGAGTGGTGAAAATTATGGTGACTTTGGGCGTGGTGATGGTGAGCAGTGATTGTGGGTATGGTGATGGTGGCGCAGTGATTTTGGAAGTGGTAGTGGTGATCGAGGTTTTAAGTAATATTGTCCGTGGACTTTATTGTAGTTCCTTTGTGAGGTCTTGGGTAGACATTGGCCTGTAAATAGTTGGTTCACAAGCAATAACAAGTAGAACAGAGCATGTAGCACAGACACCGTATTGGCGCAGGCGTGGTACACCTGATTTTAATTCCGCTGGTACCCAGATCACAGACCTACACTTTACATAGGCAGACAGGCGTGTAACTGCTTACACAATGCACAAATAACCCGCACATAGAGAAAGAGACTTATGACGACGTTTCGGCCCGACTTGGACCATTAATTTGTCACGCGCTTATGAGCCTAGTTAATAGTCAAAGTCGGACCGAAATATCGTCATAAGTTTTTTTCTATGTGCAGTGGCTGCCCTTGGGTCCCTGGTGGTGTCGATGAGTCTGGAACCCAGTTCTTTAAGGAAACGTGTTGGATTTTTTTCCCATGATCTCAAGGTCTCTTATCCCACTGGGACAAATTGATACTGTTGGCTTATGTCCCTGTACTTGCCGATCTTGTACTCCTCCCTGTGGTCAGCATCAAAGCATCACAGTGTCGCCCGACACTGTGATGGATATAGGTGTCAGCCAGTGTTGATACACAGGTATAGTCCCATGCTAAGAGCTTGCCATTCTTCCAAGGATAGATGGTGATCCCATCGGAGTGGTTTGCTGGGTTGTGGGCATTGTTGGCTGCTAGTGATCGGGGCTCTCTCTCGGCTGGGCATCCAGCTGTAGCAGGGGTTCTTTTTATAATGTCGTTGACTTCATTGTGTCTTGCATGCCAGCCCTTGGTTTTGGAACAGTTAAGACCATGTAGACCATATTGGTCGGCTTGCTCATCACCGCAAATACACCTATATTCCATGTGAATTGGGGCAGCAAGGCGCAGAGCAACTGCAATACGAAGGGTCTTAGGGTGGAGGCGTGTTCCCATGGCCGATATGGGAACTGTTTGGAGAAAGTCCCCAGAGTGATGTGCACTCACAGCTAGAGACGGGCAGTCTCCTGTCTGATGTTACAGCCCTAAGCATGTTGGCAAGTATCTTTTCAGTGAT
>WNWK01008905.1:0-73719 GCA_009830355.1 Cherax destructor | reverse complement strand
GAGACAGGGGTGTCTGAGGATGAGGCGACCACAGAGGAAGCCGTGGAAGTTGGGACCCCAGAAGCGGGCGACGTTTAGCAATGCAAGAATAGGAAATACGGAGAAGTTTCCCTTGAAGGCGAAGATGAGAGACAGCCATAGCGTATGAGAAGCCTTCCGCCTCTTTGAGACAACGGATTTCCCGCTCATTCAGGTAAACCTGACAACGGCGAGAATATGAAGGATGTGCCTCATGACAGTTAAGGCAAGAGGGAGGTAGAGTACAAGAAGAACTGGCATGGTCGTCAGCACCACAGACTGGGCATTCGGCCATGGACCTGCAATATTTTGCTGGATGACCAAAACGCCAGCAGTTTCTACACTGCTGCGGTGTAGGGGTCACTTTTCGAACTTGTAAACGTTGACCTGCAATGTAGACCGAAGGTGGCAGTTCTCGGCAGTCAAACGTTAAACGAGCTATATTGCAAGGATAACGTCTTCGCTTATTGGCTGGGAGGACAAAAGTGTCAACTTTAAGGATAGGGAGTTCCTGGAGCTCAAGCTGCTCGAAAATGTCATCACCACATGTCTGGAAATTCCATTGGACAATGGTGTGGGGCAAAATGACAGAACCACAACAAGAATTGAGGGAATGGTGCTTGTCAATAGTAACAGGAGTAGTATCAATAGTTGTAAGAAGAGAAAGATCGCGAGCTTGGCCAGCATTCTGGACCGTGATGATGCGAGTGCCGCTCTTGAGAGCGTGAAATGAGATGTTTTGACCAACATGGCATAGCAGAGCCTTACCAATACTATGGTCTGAAAGATAGGTATTAGGAGAAGTCGGTCGAAGAGTAAAAAACTTTGTCCATTGAGTAGTTTGAAACAGAGAGTTTAAGGGGAGTGCGTGACGAGCTTGTCGTTTCTGAGATGAATGGAAAAAAAGTGTCGAATCGTCATGTGTGGGTCTTGGTCGTTTGGGTGTGGGACCAGGGGTGGTCCGATGTGAGACGGGCGAGCGATTCGAAAATTGCCGCACCGTCGAGGGAGAAGCCGGAATCAAGGTCAGAGAAGAGCGAAGGTCAGATGTATCGAAAGGGCCAGTCGGGTCCCTGGGACCTGAAGCAGGTGACGAACTGGCACCTGCTTCAGGTACAGGGGTATTAGGGTTGTCCAAAGAGTTATCCGTTATCAAGGTAGGGTCAGAACTAGGTGCGGTATCAAGGGGACCGGGGGTAGAGTCATGGATTAGGGCATCCATGGTTAGGTTTACTTCTTTCTTTTTGTTTTTAAGAAAAAAAAAGAAAGAAGAAAATAAAATAAAAATAAAAAAGAATAAAAAAAAGGGGGGAACGTGGAGGAATAGCTCCTAGGAGGAATGAAAGGGGCGTAAATCCCCCTCCGTGCCCAAGAGGACCTCAACACCGCAAGTAGTGCAGATGCTGCATGAAACCCGTGCCATACCCTACCCTTCATGCCAGTAAACCAGCAATCCGGGATAGCAACCTCACATCCACCGAGCCACCTCGGCGGACAAAAGAGAGGGCGGCCGGATATCCGCCACAAAGCATACCGCCTTTGGCCACCACCCCCGGAATCTGAAAGGTGGCCTCCAGAGATACACCCGTCGCCCGAAAGATACCCAAGGCCACCCCCCGAGAGACCGGAGAGGGATCGGGACATCCCCAGGCGATCCAGATTCCACGGCAAACTACACCACCGCCAAGAACCTCAACGGAATAGGAATGGACCACGGCACCCTTCCCCTACCTAGGAACTAGAATGCCTGTGGAGAGAAGCTCCCAGGGTAAAAATGGGAAGGAAATAAGGGAGGGATGAGGAGGGGGAGGAGGAAAGGGAAAAGGGAGGATGGGGAAGATGGGAAAAGGGAGGGGGGATTGGGGGGTAATTAGGTTCGGTCTGAGGAAGAAGACCAAAAGGTCCAATTCCTCAGACCGATAGCCTCTTTACCTCGTCAAGGAGCCCCCCTTAAAGAGGGGTTGTTTCTGAGCTGAATGAGAATGAATCAATGAAGTATCATCATGCAAGGGTCTTGGGCGTTTAGATGTGGGACCAGAGTTGGTCTGATGTGGGACGGGCGAGTAACCCGAAAATTGCCGCACCGTAGAGGGAGAAGCCAGAAGCATGGTCAGAGAAGAGCGGTCAGACGTATCAAAAGGGCCAGTCGGAATCCCGGTACCTGAAGCAGGTGACGAACTGGCACCAACAAGAGGTACAGGGGTATTGGAAGTGTCTGAAGAGTGGTCTAATAATGAGGCAGGGTCAGAACAGGGTGCTGTAACAGGAAGGGACGGGGGTAGTAGGTTCACGAAGTGGGACGTCCATGGTTAGGTTACTTCTTTCTTTTTTGTTTT
Source organism: Cherax destructor (assembly GCA_009830355.1). NCBI lineage: Eukaryota > Metazoa > Arthropoda > Malacostraca > Decapoda > Parastacidae > Cherax > Cherax destructor. Next base: position 71,365 of record WNWK01008905.1, on the reverse strand, counting down.
TTAGAAAAAAAAGAAAATAAAAATAAAAGAATAAAAATGGGGAGAACGTGGAGGAATAACTCCTAGGAGGAATGAAAGGGGCGTGAATCTCCCTCCGTGTCCACGAGGACCTCAGCACTGCAAGTAGTGCAGATGTGGCATATAACCCGTGCCTTACTCTACCATTCCTGCCAGTAAACCAGCAATCCGGGATAGCAACCTCACATCCACCAAGCCACCTCAGTGGACAAAAGAGAGGGTGGCCGGATACCCGCCACAAAGCATACCTCCTTTGGCCACCACCCCCGGAATCGGAAAGGTGGCCTCCAGAGATACACCCGTCACCCGAAAGACACCCAAAACCACCCCCAGGAGACCAGAGAGGGATCGGGACATCCCCAGGCGATCCAGATTCCACGGCAAACTTCACCACCACCAAGAACCTCAATGGAATGGGATGGACAATGGTACCCTTCCCCCTACCTAGGAACCAGAATGCCTGTGGAGAGAATCCCACAGGTTGAAAATTGGAAGGGAATAAGGGAGGGATGATGATGAGGAGGAGGAGGAGAGGAAAAAAGGGAGGATGGGATAGGGGAGAGGGATTGGGTTGTAATTAGGTTCGGTTTGAAGAAGAAGACCAAAACGTCTAATTCCTCAGACCACACCAAGGAGCCCCCCTTGAAGAGGATTACAAAACATAAATTATAATTTATGAAACTCAATCTTTTCCAAGAGTGCACAAGGGCATGCATGTACTATACTAATATTATGTAAGTGAGACAGATTTTAGACCCATGACATGAAGACTAGGCATACGCACTACCACTAAGTGTACACTCACTCAGTGGTAGCATGCACATTTAATTAATGACTGTGTGGTGCTGGTTCATACCCCCAATGCCCTCTCCTTCACAATCTGAATTTTCATATTTGTCCAAAATTTTGTGTGTGAAAGTAAGTGTGAGAGTGAAGGTGAGAGCGAGCAAGCGTCTGTGTGTGTGTTTGCTTGTGTCATTACTAAATCTACAAGCTTCACTGAGACCTAAAACTTCATAAAAGATTAATAAAATAAGAAAATACAAATCTTTAAATCTATCAATAAGACTGGAATGAAATTTTGTATTCAAGGTAACTTTATAACAGGAAAATGTAAAAAAAAAAAAAAAAAATGTTGGCAACCTTATCTTTGTAAGGTATGAACTCTTGCTAAAATGTCTCGCAACTCAGGCTGATAGATTTCAACACCTTCTATGAGCCCCATCCTGCATAATGGAATGACAGGGAAACATAACTAGCTTTTGTTCCCACTGTGTAACTATCATATAGAATAGTGTAGTAGCACACTGCTGATATATCCAATTTTGTCTTCATTTACCATGACTCGTCTGTAATTTTTAATTGTAACAATCTTTCAAGGATGTAACCAAATAATTAATGCATAAAAAAACTAATTAAAATGTGTGACAAACAAATTCAATTTTAAAACTGCCAGGGATGCAATTAGTCTATTCCCTTCCCAATCTCTCAGGTCTACCACTTGGTACTTGGTTGCTTTTCAGGACCACTTCACACAGATGAGACAGGGTTATGTAGGAAGCATATGCAATCAAGAACACAGAAATTATTTGTATCTAGGTAGCTGAAGACCATATAGTTTTGCTTCTATCTAATGCAATGGAGATTTCAAGTACAAGCCTATGATCATTCATCTTTTAGATTAGAGAACCTCCATGCCCTAGAAGGTAAGGATAAGTCATGTTAATATTATCTGGTGGTCTAACAAGGTGGCATGGAAGACAGATTCTATTTAATGAGTGATTTAAACAGGTACAGTCATCCACCTTGGCCAAGTAGGCCAACATCAATCCTCCTATACAAGTTGTTCAACTGCTACAAGTGAGGGCTGCCAGAATTCGAGATAAATTCTATATAAAATACATTACTCTACATGGTACAGTAATTTTAAAATGTTTACTAAAGCAGCACTGCACAGAACTAAATTATTCTCTCTAGAATATCTTATTGATCTCAATATACAACATTAAAGAGCAGATGAATATAAAATGGTATAGTTTGTGTTAATACTGTATAGAGCTTAAATAAAGAAAGCAACCAAGAGGATCCTGAGCTACACTGGCTTGTCTCGCTGACAAGTGCTGCTGTTAAATTACAGTACAGTAAGGCATCCAATTTAAGATGTTTTTGCAATTATGTTGTTTGACATCTTGGAACCACTTAAATTACTTACAAACAATTGACTTGCTACTGACAGCAATGTTGTTTATATTAGGAATTTTCTTAAAGATGAATTATATGTATTTTTTCTTAGTGATTATTAAATGCAATTTATGTACCAATATGTTTGGTAAAGATTAGTAAAGAACCATAGTTTTAATACCTGAAAATCATGAGTGCCAAGAGTGAAATTCCAACATGGCTACAGCTAGTGGTGCTATGAACAATGTGTGCAGCAGTTGGACACAACACCCTCCTGAATGACTCACCACTTCCTACCCTCCATATCCCCCCTCCCCCTCCCTCTTCCTCTCTTTCCCCCCTCAAACACACACAAAAAATATATAAAAAAAAGGCTGAGAGCCCTCTGGGTGCTAACGCTTATACAGTCCTGAACTTGAGTACCAGAGGGAAGTACGGCAGGTGATGAGCATGAAACACCAGACTTTATGAAGAGAGAACTTTTAGGGGTAGAGAGAATTCCTGAATGCAGTGAATTGGGACAGAGAATAGGAAAGAAAGCCCACAGATGAGACGATGGAGTACCTAGCTGGGAAATGCAGGAAAGCCAAGGAGACCTTAATACCAAGATGTGGAAACAAAGATAAAGAGAGCTCTTGGTTTGACCAGAGATGCAGAGGAAAAAACAAAGAGTAAGAGCATGTAAAAGCTACAGATAGCAAAGGACAGACAAGAAAGAGAAGTAAGCAGAATGCCCAGAAAGGAATATTCTTGGGTGAGGAGAGAGGCTGGCCAACAATTTGAGAATGATATAGAAGAAAAGGTCAAGTCTGAATCAAAAGTGCCTCACAATCACATAAGACACTTCAACAGAAGAAAGGAAGAGAGCTCACGAACAATGATAAAGAAGTCTGTGAAGTGCTGATCAAATGATTAGAGGTCTTCTCAGTAGAACCACAGGAAATACCAGAAAGACTAGGGGCCAGGGTGCAGTGACAAGTACTGGATGCAATCCACACAACAGGGATAGAGTTAAAGAAACAGAGGGAGCAGAAGCAATGTCTGAGCAAGCTATAATTTATAAGTCAATGGAGATGGGACAGTTGCCAGAGATTTGGAAAACAGCAAATGTAGTCCCTATATTTAAATCTGATAAGCAGCAAGGAGAGGGGTAGGGCCTGAACTCCTGCAACCACATAGGTGAGAAAACATTCACTTATATATGGCAAAAATGAATAGTACTGAATATATATATATTTTTTAACACATCGGCTATTTCCTGCTGAGGCAGGGTGACTGGGAAAAAAAAGAAACACTTTCATCATCAGTGGGGATACTATAATTCAAAAACTGCAACATATCTCCAACCCTCCTTCAGAGTGCAGGCACTGTACTTCCCACCTCCAGGACTCAAGTCCGGCTAACTGGTTTCCCTGAATCCCTTTATAAATATTACCTTGCTCACACTCCTACAGCATGTCAAGTCATAAAAAACCACTTGCCTCCACTCGCTCCTATCTATCATGCTCATGCATGCCTGCTGGAAGTCTAAGCTCCTAGCACACAAAATCTACTTTATCCCCTCCCTCCAACCTTTCCTAGGACAACCCCCTACCAAAGTCTTTTTCCACTCATTTTTACATGTGTACCAGCTATCTTACCTCAGCTTATTTCAGAACCTGTCTAGAGATATGGTATACAACCCTCCAGAGAATGCAGCCCACAACAGTCTACTATCATCTAGGTATGGTATCTATTTAGTACTAGGTTATATGGGGAATTGGATGTAAGGAAACATCCTAACATCTTGCTCTGCCCAGGAATCAAATGCAAGCATTTGCTGAGCATAATTTACTCAAGTATAAATCTGTAGTGGAGGGAAGGCGGGGTAGGGGTCGGCCTAGGAAAGGTTGGAGGGAGGGGGTAAAAGAGGTTTTGTGTGCGAGAGGCTTGGATTTTCAGCAGGCATGCGTGAGCGTATTTGATAGGAGTGAATGGAGACAAATGGTTTTTAATACTTGACGTGCTGTTGGAGTGTGAGCAAGGTAACATTTATGAAGGATTCAGGAAACCGGCAGGCGGACTTGAGTCCTGAGATGGGAAGTACAGTGCTGCATCTGAAGGAGGAGTGTTAATGTTGCAGTTTTATAATGTAGTGTAAAGTAACCCTCTGGCAAGACAGTGATGGAGTGAATGATGATGAAAGTTTTTCTTTTTCGGGCCACGCTGCCTTGGTGGGAATCGGCCGATGTGTTAATAAAATAATAATAAAAAATAAAAAACAATTTACTCAACCCTTGTATCATTCTAGTAACTTTGGTATTTGCATCTCTGGTAAACTTATGAAAAAATCCCATGAAAACCAAAGTTTTCTGTGTATAAATTATAAACTGTACTAACAGAGAATGCTTTATATATACTGTGTGTTCACTTACAAGAGGTGAAAAACAATGAGTCTAAAAAGAATACTTCTTTTTCTTTCAACAAACCAGCCGTATCCCACCGAGGCAGGGTAGCCCAAAAGGAAAAACGAAAGTTTCTTCTTTTAAATTTAGTAATATACGTATACAAGAGAAGGGGTTACTAGCCCCTTGCTCCTGGCATTTTAGTCGCCTCTTACGACACGCATGGCTTATGGAGGAAGAATTCTGTTCCACTTCTCCAAGGAGATAAGCGAAAATAAACAAGAACTAGTAAGAAAATAGAAAACCCAGAGGAGTATGTATATAGTATATGCTTGTACATGTATGTGTAGTATGACCTAAGTGTAAGTAGAAGTAACAAGACATACCTGAAATCTTGCATGTTTATGAGACAGAAAAAAGTCACCAGCAATCCTACCATCATCTAAAACAATTACAGGCACCTGTTTCACACTCACTTGGCAGGACAGTAGTACCTCCCTCAGCTTTTGCTGTCTACCAACCTATTACCTAGGAAAAAGAATACAGCGTCTCCTCACTTAACGACGGAGTTCCGTTCCTAAAAGTAGGTTGGTAAGCGAATTGGTCGTTAAGCGAGGAGGATACTGTACTGGTAGTGGGTTTGTGTCAACCATTTTTAGATATTTATTTAATGTCACCTTGCACCATTTATAACATTTTTAGTATATTTCTAATGTTTATACAGTAGTGTACTGCATACTGTAATAAACAATAGAGGAAATCAGCTCTAATATACATTACTTAGGTTTGCATACTGGATAGAGAGCTGGTCATAAATCAGAGTGGTTGGTAAACGAATACGTCGCTAAGTGAGGAAAGGCTGTACTATACTCCATCAAATATCTCTACTAAGCAATTTACAAGCTTTTTCAATAAATCTTATATACTGAGGGCAAAAAACTATCCCCATCATGCAACTGATGTAATAGTATGTACAGTAAGGCCCCACTTATATGGGAAGTTAGGTTCCAGGCTACCGCCGGAAAGCAGAACGCCATTTTTTCCACTTATAAATGATTATAAATGCCAGATAACAAATTTACACTAACATATATTAAGTTAGCAATAGAACTAGGCATTAAAAATAATAAAAAGTAAAATACACACACAGTACACTCATTACTTACTTTAAAATATTTGTAGTCTTAATGTAGGGCGAGTAGTATTTATTGTAAGAAGTCAGGTGGGGGAGGTATGGTAGCCAGCCAGGTCACCCCTCCCACACGTAATATACTACAACATTTAAAGCACCCCAGAGTGATAAAATGCATATGGAGTACATTCATTACTTACCTTAAAATATTTGTAGTTTTAATGTAGGGTGAGAGTTGAGTAGTATATATTTATTTGTAAGAAGTCAGGTGTGGGAAATATGGTATCCAGCCAGGCCAGGCCACCCCACCCACATGTAATATACTATGACATTTAAAGTGCCCTAGAGCGATAAAATGCATATACTACAGTACACTCATTACTTACCTTAAAAATTTGAAGTCTTAATGTAGGGTAAGAGGTGAGTACACGAGGTAAAATGAATAAACGAGAGAGAGATAATGAGTAAATGAGAGAGGAGAGAGAGACTCAGATTATGTAAACAAACAGACGAAAGCATCTGGTTATGGTTGATACACATTCATCTACATGTAACATCTCATATTTATGTTAATTTATTCTACTGTGGGGTGTAATTATCATGTTTATATGTTATGTAGCGTGTTTATTATATAATTTAAAAAAAAATATCATAGATGGATTAATGAAAAAGTTTATATTAAGTAATATATGACATTTAATGTGCCTCAGAGTGAGTATTGTGTATTATTATTTTTTTTTTAACAAGTCGGCCGTCTCCCACTGAGACAGGGTGACCCAAAAAGAAAATACTTTCATCATCATTCAACACTTTCACCTCACTCATACATAATCACTGTCTTTGCAGAGGCGCTCAGATATGGCAGTTTAGAATAGTCCCTCCAAACTGTCACTATCCCAGACCCCTCCTTTAAAGTGCAGGCATTGTACTTCCCATTTCCAGGTCTCAAGTCCGGCTAAATCTATAATAACCAGTTTCCCTGAATCCCTTCATTAAATATTACCCTGCTCACACTCCAACAGCTCGTCAGGTCTCAAAAACCATTCGTCTCCATTCACTCCTATCTAACATGCTCACACACGCTTGCTGGAAGTCCAAGCCCCTCTCCCACAAAACCTCCTTTACCCCTTCCCTCCAACCTTTTCGAGGACGACCCCTACCCCTCCTTCCTTCCCCTACAGATTTATACGCTCTCCAAGTCATTCTACTTTGATCCATTCTCTCTAAATGGCCAAACCACCTCAACAACCCCTCTTCAGCCCTATGACTAATACTTTTAGTAACTCCACACCTCCTCCTAATTTCCACATTCCCAATTCTCTGCATAATATTTACACCACACATTGCCCTTAGACAGGACATCTCACTACCTCCAGCCTCCTCCTCACTGCAGCATTTGCAACCCAAGCTTCACACCCATATAAGAGTGTTGGTACCACTATACTTTCATACATTCCCTTCTTTGCCTCCATAGATAACGTTTTTTGTCTCCACAGATACCTCAACGCACCACTCACCTTTTTTCCTTCATCAATTCTATGGTTAACTTCATCCTTCATAAACCCATCCGCTGACAAGTCAACTCCCAAATATCTGAAAACATTCACTTCTTCCATACTCCCTCTCTCCATGTGATAACAAATTTTTCTTTATCTAAATCGTTTGATACCATCATCACCTTACTCTTATCTTTGTTCATTGTTATTATTATTATTAATATAGTATCCTCAAGACTAATAAGACACTCTTAGTGATTTTAATGTGTACCTGCATGCCAGCACAGTGTGTAAGTTTATTTAGGTATACAGGTACACACAAGTATAATTATCAGAGTACAGTGGAGCCCCGAGTTTCGGTCACCTCGGAAATCGTACAAGTATGTAAGTGTAATATTGTAAGTGCTTTTGTAAGTGTATTTTTGGGGGTCTGAAATGGACTAACCTACTTGACATTATTCCTTAAGGGAGTAAATTCGTTCGGAATGAATTATGACCGAAACTCGGGAGTCCACTGTACGTACAGTGGTCCCTCGGTTTTCGTGCATCTCCAAACTCGAACATTTATGTAAGTGTATTTTCGTAAGTGCTGTTGCAAGTGTATTTTTGGGGGTCTGAAATAGACTAACCTACGTGACATTATTTCTTAAGGAAGTAAATTCGTTCGGTAATGGCACTTGAGCAGCATTTTGGAACGAATTTTCGGCGAAAACCGAGGGTCCACTGTATATATAAAACATGAATTAAAACACTTGAAATTTTGTAAAGTTTCCAGACATAATGGAGAGACGCGGTGCTCACAGAGCTCACGGAGAATGTAAACAAACCAAGTGGGGCGCGGTGACCGTTTTAGAAAGTCAGGTGGGGGAGCCGTATATCGAGTTTAGGTCATAACTTGAAATATCTGTAATAGCGGAATGCCATAAGGAGAAACACCGTAAAGCGGGGCCCTTCTGTACTGTGCTTAGAACGTACTGTACAATGAAATCATAATAATTCTCATTCTCTCACACTCTCTTACATACTATCACACACACACGAAGAGGCAGGGCCAGGAGCTGTGACTTGACCCTTGCAACCACATATAGGTGAGGACACACACACAGGAATGCAAACATGTACGGACATGCATGCACCCACACACACAGTAGTATTACACATAACTTAAGAGACTACCACCTTGGTTTAACAGTTGTGCTATTAAAAATGAAACAAGTCAGCTAATGAAATTTTGATGTTAATATCAACAAAAAAGGGTTAGACTGTAGATTTTTAGTATTCAACTACATAACAAAATTCTGCAGGTTGTATGACAACATAAAATACTTAGAAGTGATAGGAAAAATCAAATAAAAATGCTTCTAAAGTAACAAACACCTTTGAAAAAATATAAAAAGTCCAAAGTAACATTGCAGAGTATATATAATATGACAAAGAGTTGTAAGTACCTTCGAAGTATATTCAGCCAAGGTGGGAGAGGGCAAACCGAGGCAGCTGAAAGGGTGATAACAGGGACAGATTGGCAGGACGCTGGGGGAGAACACTACTTTTAAGAAGAATGACATGCATTGAAATAATGCTCAACTTAACCAACTAAATGCAATTGCTGTACTTGCATGCAAAATAATACAATCTAAAAGGAGGTTAAAAAGTTACAATTATGATTTAGCTTCTTAGATGAGATTTTTCAGTAAAAAAAGATAACACCTAAATCTTGTTTTAATGGGAATAAAAAAAAAAAGATAATATAAAATGTTTGGTAATGACAAAAAAATATGAAGCTTTGAGGACAACTCTGTATATATGAAAGGGGTAAATGAGTAAGAAAATTTTAACATTCAATCTAATTACAGTAGTTTTCATGTCTTAAGCAAGGAAAACAATACGTTCATGCACATTCACGTGCACAAACAAGCATAGATCTGATCATACAGCTACAAGAAGTAATTACAAACATGCCCAAAGACAATGTTTCAAGTATACTTTTATGACAGCAGACCATGTTATCTGCTGTATACATTTATGTAGTACACTGCTCATAATAAACATGGTCAGAGAAAACACTAATGCAAGCTGTTTCTATTTAAATACTATATTACCATACAGATTTTCTGCTTTTATACAAGTAATTTTCTGATCATCTGAATTTGCACAATTCAAAGGCTTCTAAAAAATTATTATTGTTATGACTTTTTTAAATTCAACAATTCTGTTCATTTTTATTACATGATTTTTTCTACTTTTCAAATTTATGGATATTATGGCATATTATTAAATTTATAAGGGGCTCTAATATACTATTCATGTACACAAATAGTCCTTTATCAGATTTCCAACGTTTCCTTTAAAAATCCCAGTCAGATTTTATAACCAGTATCTAACCTTGAAGTCTTAACACTTTCCTCATCTGTCAGATTGTTTTGGTTTATAAGATAAGAGTACCTCATATTTGTTGGTTAGATACACTCGCTTATCTTCTCCAATTTAAACCAATTTACTATGTTAGCTAACAACATTTCGATAATAATCATACCATCTAACCAAACTATTTTTGTATTATCTATCCTATGCCAGATCTGATGGAGGTGGAATGACAGGATGTTTACTGGACTAAGTTGATAGACATAAACCATCCAGGGAGGCACTACTTTAGTCATATGAGCATGAAACAGAAGTCTGTCGAATCTCTTTTCTTCCCATCTCACAAACACACAAGATGGTAGGTAACTCTTAAAAAACTTTCATTTATATTCAGTTTAAACTTTACTTTCCAGTGTTTTTCTTAATACCTTTTCAGTCATGTAATATTTGCTCTCCAATTTATGAGGGCAGGTCTGAGAACAGGCCTTGGCAGCAATGATTCATGACTCCATTAACAGTAATATAGTAATGCACTGTATCTCCCTTTCTCATTGACTTTCATATAATATTTATTCAGTGTTGCATGCTATAATTATAGGTTAAATTGGTAGGAATAAAGTGCTGAGGGTCAGCACAGTGCAGTAGGTCAGTCATGGACAAACTGCCATAGGCAAAGTTTGCATTAGGTGGGACTTTTTGAGAGGAAAGCTGAGAATAACTGTCAGTGCTCATTAGATAGACTGTTTAAAAAATATAGCCAAAAGGCATAAAAATATTAAAAGAAGCATTTTCAATGAGATAAACATGTGCAGTTTTATGTTATTGAAGAAGCAGGTTCACACGGTGTCCATGAACCTAACACTCACAAATTTGGAGATTCAGTTGTATACCTTGTCTTATGGCCCATGCCAACTTATGGTCAGTAATGAACGGTAAGCACTAGGAGGGAATATAATCCAATGTAAGAATCACTACAACCAGATGCCAGATCTAGCAAAATGAATTCCTAGGCACGTTTGAAACAAAGAAAGCACATATACACACATGAAGCCCAGGGATAACATAGCAAAATATTGACACAGGACATCAGCTACATCATAAGAACTGACCAACTCTGTACTAGCACTACCAAGAATGGGAGCCAGGTCAGGAAAGTACTTCATCATTAGTATTTGCACATACACTTCCACACTGCACCCATAAGGTCATTGTCAAAAACCTTTATCTATTCTAAAAATGCAGCATGCATAAGAGCTTACTTTGCTAGAAACATATGACAGATCCACCATACAGTTTTACCAGTCCTTCCCCAAGAAGAACACTTCAGACAGACAGTCTGAGTACAACTAGGGAACCATCAAGGGACACATATGTGAGGATATTTCCCCAAGGTTTGGTTAATGGTAATACTGACAGTAGGGGGAATTGGAGATTAAAAATGCAATTATTTATCAATAGGAAAGGTAACAGAAGAGGTTAAAAGTGCAATGTAGCACAGACAGCATGTCCAATATGAGTAAAAGGCAAAGACAATGAGTGACTGAGTACAGTAAACCCTTAATTTAACAGAGTAATAAGATAAGAGAGTGACCAGTAATGGCAATTGTAGTGGATAGAGATTAGATTGTTATGCTGTGACCGTAACATTAGTAGACAATTGATAACAACAGACAAATTCTGTTGTTTCCAAATAAATTTACCCAGTGGATTTTGTTCCATATTTTATAAGTCCATTAAATGGAGGGTTTACCACATACTACCATGGAATTCACTGAATCTAAGGTTAGGCTCAAAGAGTGAAGTGAGAGGTCAACACATGAATGAAGGCAAATATTAGAGTTGACAGATCAGGACCTCTGTACTCAAAACTTGCACATCAATGAGGAAATAACATAAATAATAGAGTGCAAGGACCACATGATCATTCAGCAGTCTGTACAATAAAAACCCTGCATTGATACACTATATAAATAACCAGGAAAAACAAAATTAACTAAAATCAGACCACCACCATAAAAACAATAAATACAAAAATAATAATTTATAAAATTCCGTATCCATAAAATAAAACATTAAATTTGCACATTGAAAGTCCCTTAAAAATTTCTCAAGATCACAGCAATGGGTTGTAAATAAGGCAGCAAGAAAGAGGCTGGAGGAAGTGGAGATGTCGTGTCAAAGGGCAATGTGTGGTGTAAATATTATGCAGAGAATTTGTAGTGTGGAAATTAGGAGGAAGTGAGGAGCTATTTTATTATTTTTTTTTATTAACACATCAGCTCTTTCCCACCAAACCAGGGTGGCCCAAAAAAGAGAAACTTTCATCATCATTCACTCCATCACTGTCTTGCCAGAGGCATGCTTACACTAGTTATAAAACCAACATTAACACCCCTCCTTCAGAGTGCAGGCACTGTACTTCCCATCTCCAGGAATCAAGTCCGGCCTGCCGGTTTCCCTGAATCCCTTCATGAATGTTACCTTGCTCACATTCCAACAGCACATCAAGTCCTAAAAACCATTTGTCTCCATTCACTCCTATCTAACACTCTCATGCATGCTTGATGGAAGTCCAAGCCCCTCGCACACAAAACTTTCTTTACCCCCTCCCTCCAACTTTTCCTAGGCTGATCCCTACCCTTCCTTCCCTCAACTACAGATTTATATACACTCGAAGTCATTTCATTTCGTTCCATCCTCTCAACATGTCTGAACCACCTCAATAACCCCTCCTCAGCCCTCTGGATAATAGTTTTGGTAATCCCACACCTCCTCCTAATTTCCAAACTATGGATTCTCTGCATTATATTCACACCAAAGATTGCCCTCAGACATGACATCACTGCCTCCAGCCTTTTCCTTGTTGCAACATTCACCACTGATGCTTCACACCCCTATAAGAGCATTGGTATAACTATACTCTCATACATTCCCCTCTTTGCTTCCATGGATAAAGTTCTTTGTCTCCACAGACTCCTCAGTGCACCACTCACCTTTTTTCCCTCATAAATTCTATGATTCACCTCATCTTTCATAGACCCATCTGCTAACACGTCCACTCCCAAATATCTGAAAACATTCACCTTCTCCAATCTGATATCCAATTTTTCGTTACCTAATTTTTTTGTAATCCTCATCACCTTACTCTATCCTATATTCACTTTTAATTTCCTTCTTTTGCATACCCTACCAAACTCATCCACCAACCTCTGCAACTTCTCTTCAGAATCTCCCAAAAGCACCATGTGGGAGTTATTAAAAGTATTATTCAGAGGACTGAAAAGGGGATGTTGAGGTGGTTCGGTCATTTAGAGAGGATAGAGCAAAATAGGATGACTTGGAGGATGTATAAATCTGTAGTGGAGGGGAGGATGGGTAGGGGTTGTCATTGGAAAGGATGGAGGGAGGGAGGGGGTAAAAGAAGTTTTGTGTGCAAGAGGCTTGGACATGCAGCAGGCATGTGTGATCATGTTAGATAGAAGTGAATGGAAACGAATGGCTTTTGGGACCTGACAAGCTGTTGGAGTGTAAGCAGGGTAATATTTTGTGAAGGGATTCAGGGAAACTGGTTTGCCAGTCTTCAGTCCTGGAGATGGGAAGTACAATGCCTACACTTTAAAGGAGGGGTTTTGAATATTAGCTGTTTGGAGTGACATCTAAACTGTCATATCTGAGCACTTCTGCAAAGACAATGATTATGTGTGAATGATAATGAAAGTATTTCTTTTTTTTTTTTAAGGTCACCCTGTCTCAGTGGGAGATGGCCGACGTGTTGAAAAAAAAAATCTAAAAGGCAGAAACTGAAGGCAAATAGTTGAAACAGGTGTTACAGTCAGCAGCACAAAACAAACTGCTCTGAGAGAACCACAATCACCCCCAATTATTACAATCAAAACTAAGTGCTAAACCCACAAGAGTCATACAGCACTTCAGGGTAGATGTGTTAAAGATGTAATATGCCAAATCAGAGAGAGACAAGCAGATGACCATTGATGAGTTGCATGTACCCTATAACAGCCTATTTGTAATAACGTATTTAACTGACATGATTGAGCCTTGTCATGTCTAGTTTTGAACCACTGTATGAAATGTACTTCTGTGTCATTGCTTAACTAATTCCACTCACCAATTTTACTTAGAAAAAAAATAACTTCTTGATAGCCTGTGGCTTATTAGAATGTGTAATTTTCAGTTATATCCCCTTGTTCATATTCAATTCATGGTAAAGAGCTCATGCTTGCCTCCCCTATCTATGCCCATAAGTATTGTAACCCTTTCAGTGGCCGTCACTTAGAGCTATGTCACTGAGGCCAGAGTCCCTCACGTAGTTCTATGTCATGAGCTCAGCTCACTCAGATAAGCTGTGAAGAGAATGGATCTGTGGTGAGGGTGCACAGTATAAAAAAAACTCCTGCCCCAAGCAGTACATGATGAAAAAAGCAAAATTCTGATCATGTGTTTGGTTTAAAATAGCAATTTTAAGGTGTTTTCTAGGATGGTATTTATGGTTTTATTAGCTGTTTCCTGGTATCATCTGATAGAATGAAAGACACTACTGAAATACAGATATGATTTTGGTTGGTTTCAGGACTGGAAGTAGCCTGAAATTGGGCTCAAAGTAGAGGAAATATATGATTTTTTATGATTATCCTGAGGATGAGTAAAGCCCCCACATCCCCTGGTCTGTTTTATGGGTTTTTAATAGGTCTGATTCAATTATTGGGAAGCTGTAAACTATGACCAATCATTCCTGGTTATATTTTATTATTGTGATTATGAATTCAAAATAGAAGGCAAATGTAATAATAGAGGGGCCTGGGGACATGATTAATGAACATGGAAATGTTGTTTTAGTTCCAGGAATGTCTTATTTTTAAAATGGTACTTTTTTAATTTTGTGTAAATTGACCAAATTACCAACTTCTGTGCACTTTTCAGGGTAGTTATAATAGCTAAGAATTTCATCAAAAAGAGAAATTTAATTGACTGAAAATAAAACTCAAAGTGGGCTAAATCACCAATGCATAAATTGCTCCCAGACTGCTAAATTTGCACCTGTGTAATTCCATAAGTTTTCCATCAAATTTTGTACTTTTGGTGTCATTGCCTTCATTTCAGAAAATAAATTATTTTTTTTTAAAGTGGACACTGGGAGCAATATTAATATCAGGGGTCAGGGGTCTTAACAGTGAAAGGGATAATGTCATAAGCATTCACTGTGCCAATAATTAAAGGTACTAAACGCTGTCAGAGGCCAGTAAAAAAAAAAGTGATAATATACTTGGAGAGCAAAAGGCAGCTAACTAGCAAGCAATTTTGTGTTCAATCAGCAAATACCTGCATTTTAGATTTATTAAGCCACCCATTATGACAGTCATAAAAAATATTAAAAATCTATTAAGAAAAAGAATGGATGAGATTAAAATTACTGCCATTACTTTCAAGAATACTCCTCATGAATGACTAATCTAGAAATTGCAAACCATTAGATATAAAAGTCAAACTATTATAGTGGATGAAAGACACATTATTTAAAAAAAAATCCAAGAGTGACATGAGGTAAAATGTCATTTGGTAATGTCCTTACGGGATGCTGCAAGGATTGGTACTTTACCCCCCAAAAATTCTACAATGAGCATATTTATAGATGATGAAAATATTTTATGTATAATAATATATAAAACAGACTTGGATGAGTTAAGCAAGTAGAGTGATAAACAGATGCTAATGTGGATGTGTGCCAGATAATGGAAATAGAAAGTGAAACCACAGAAGGAATACAGACTGTAATGAAATATTAAAATCTTTAGACAAGGTAACTAGTAATATTCATTAACAAGATTGTCACTAAGTGAAAAACTCTCGGACTACATTGGCAAACTTTAAAACAGCCTTTATATATACATAATTATGAAAAAGCTGAAAAAATGTTCACAACATATACATAGCTCCAAATTTGGAATATGCAGCAATGGTACAGTGTAAGAACACAAATAACACAAACAAGCTAGAAAAAATCTGAAGATTAGCTACACAATAATTTTCTAATATTAAAAACCTAAGTTCTTAAGAAAGTTATTTGTTTATAGGGAAAACAGAGTGGATATGATAACCACATACAGGATAATAAAAGGTTATAAAAACAGATAAAAATGATTTCATAACTTAGAGAGGAGAACAAGATATCATGTTTGCAAACCAAGGAAGAAATGCTTAAGAGAGTATACAGTAGTTCAAAGTTCTTCACAGAGAGGAATAACTGAATGTGTTACAAGTAGCAGTCAGTATTAAAACCAATGGAAATTAAAAAAAAATATAATATATTAAACACTGAAAGTGGGACATCATCAGTATAGCTCTGTTCCTTAGCTATAATAGGTAATTACAGTTAGGTAATTAAAATGGCAGTAGTCCCCATCCACAAAAGGAACAGTATTTACTGAGAGGAATGCTATTCAAAATAGTTTTAATTATAGAGGCCATTTACCTCCAGTCACAAGTGCTACCAACATCATGGTTTCATTTTCATATAACTTTAATTCGTTCATATTTTGTTATATTTTGAGTGAGAAATATGATTAAATATGAGGTTCCAATGGTGTTTTCGGTCCTTATAACCATATTATTTGGATATAAATATTATAACTATATTGTCATTACTATCCTCTTTCAATCATTAATTTCACAAACATTCACATACACATAGGTAAACATGACGCCAAAAAGAGCAAGGGCACATTCATTTCATTTACGTGTATTGTACCAAAGCTCTGAAATGTACCCATCCTGTACTGTGTGGTTTTGAAGATGAATATATGAAATTATTCATGCCAGTTAATAATAAAAATAATTAAATACCACTGAAGGTCTGCAATACCAAATGGTTTGTCGACAGACTGGTACAAAGACCCTTATCAATTTCTTATACTAGTAGATATGCAAGTTCAGTTCATGCAAGCTGTCCTTTTTAAGACAAATACCAATCAACCAATTCACAAAAAAATGGAAAATGGTTTAATAAGATATCAATTTTTTTTTTACTGTATTGAAAGAAGTGCATTAGTATTGGATTACTGCATTATTATTATTATTAATAGCACGAAAAGCAACACCAAAATTGTCAAAATAATTATCTTAAAATGATTATTTGATAGCCAAAGTAATGTTTGCAGCATGAGTGTTAAATACTCAACAGCAACTAAATGAAATATTTTATTTTACAAGTAAAATTATGTCCACAACTTGCAATGTTTTCCTAATAAGCAACTCAGTGAAAGTTTCAACAGGATACAAAACACTAAACATTACACCTACCATAGTTATATCTCTTATTAATTATTATATCTTCTGTGATATCTTCTGGATTATAAATTAATATAAACACTTTCTACCATTTTGTAAAGTTTGCAAACCATGGAGAAAGGTCAGTATGAAACATATTACCTGTGGATGTGATATAATCAGTAGAAACCTATTTATTGTAAACTCTAATTATAAAAAGTTGCCATGTACTAATCATAAAAATCCACATTTTGAATTACTGTGCATCAAAGCTGTATCAGCTATTAAAATACATAAAATATTGGAACTTAAATATAAAGTATACTGTAATATGGATTTTTTTTAAGCTTTTACCTAGTTAATTTCTATTCATAAAATAAGAGCAAATGAAAATTAAATGTTACTGATACTGTATATACTGTCTGATATTTTTTTTTAACTCATCGACCATCATTGCAATTTAATCAGATTCTGCAAAAAGCCAGTGTTTTGATCTAAGAAAAACTACTTTTTTTGTTTTAAGAATTCAGAGCTTTCTCACAGAGGCACTGACATAAAAAAAAAACTTTTTTTTTTATCTCAAGAATCATCTTCCACCAAGGCAAGATATACCTTTGATGATGAGTTTCAAGAGTTTTAATACTCCCAGAGCC
This sequence comes from Cherax destructor, assembly GCA_009830355.1. Taxonomy (NCBI): domain Eukaryota; kingdom Metazoa; phylum Arthropoda; class Malacostraca; order Decapoda; family Parastacidae; genus Cherax; species Cherax destructor. Next base: position 53,859 of record WNWK01008905.1, on the reverse strand, counting down.
CAGCCCTGGGCCAGACTTGTGGCCCAAAGAAAACACCTTCACCATTATTTGTTCAATCACTGTCTTACCAGAAGTGTGCTGACAACACAATTCAGATTACAAAACTATTATTTCATTAATGCCTGGGATATTAGTCTTGAAAGAAGAGTAACCAGTTATAACTACCAGTATAACTAGGTTTCAGGCTAAATTTTATCTGTACTGTATCATTACATATCTGTATAAGTGTGCACAAGGTCTGATGTAACTTAGTACAAATAAAAAAAACAGTCTGTGAATGCAATACAGTAGTCCCTGGAGTTACGATATTAATCTGTTCCAGAACGTGCAGTGTACCTCTAATCTATCATAACTCCAACCCCAGCATACATGGTTTTATGGTAATTGATTCCAAGACCACAAAAGTTCAACTTTATTGTACCTTGGACTTGCACACTCAGATATAACTTACAGGTGATGTATCTCCTTTCATTTGCTTCTCTCTTATCCACAATAACAAGTCTTTCCATCTCTATGACAATTTCTCTGTCTTTTTTTTACTTTTTCATTTTTTTCACTATTATTTCTACATGCTTGATAATAGCAGAGATGGTTGAGAGTAAAAACTCATATTCATACACCAATGAACTAATTTTTTGCTTGATTGATTTTCGGAAAAATGGCCTTTAGAGGGCATAATGACTTGGTAATACAAAGATGCTGTAATTATAACACAAATGCATTTTTATCAAACTGGCCATATCCCACCAAGGCAGGGTAGCCTAAAAACAAAAACAAGTTTCTTTTTTAAATTTAGTAATGTATACAGGAGGAGGAGTTACTAGCCCCTTGCTCCCACAAATGCAGTTATGAAGAGTAAATAATCCAGAGTAATTGTGGAAAACAGTCATGATAGCTTCAGTCTGAAGAGTAAAACTGCATTACAAACTCTGCTATTGGCCGAGATGCTACCATAGAGACATTCAACCTTGCTGCTGATTGGCTGCTAAGCCACCCTCACAGACCCCAACTCCTATTGGTTCAGAGACTCTCCAAGAAGAAAGCTACCACATCACTGGTTGGTTAAGGCCCACCCACACAAGAACTGATGCTCCTATTGGCTCAAATACTGCCCAAGAGGCAAGCTTCTACATTGCTGGTTGGCTGAGGCCCACCACACATGCCAACAACAATAAAAATAATCATAAAAATAATAATTCTCCATGGGGAAGTGGAAAAGAATTATTCCTCCGTAAGCCATGCATGTCATAGGCGACTAAAATGTTGGGAGCAAGGGGCTAGTAATCCCTTCTCCTGTATAAATTACTAAATTTAAAAAGAAAAAGTTTTGTTTTTCTTTTTAGGTCACCCTGCTTTGGTGGGATACGGCTGATTTGTTGAAAGAATAATACAGTGGAACCCCAGTTTTCGTATGCCCCAGCTTGCATGTAAAACCACAGTTATTCTCTATAAAATGTATTTTTTAATAATATTTCCCATAAGAAATAATGTAAATCCAATTAATCTGTTCCAGACACTCAAAAATATTAACAAAAAATACATTTTGTGGAGAATAACTGTGGTTTTACATGGAAGATGGGGCATTCGAAAACCGAGATTCCACTGCAATAATATTGTGGGAATGCTTTGGGTTCGAACCTATGAATATTTGTACATGATACAACTATTACAGGCCTAGGTGATAGAACTGGCATACTACTATATGTAAAAATACCCTAGAGCATTTCGGGAAAATTAGGTTAATCTTCTTCCCCAGGATGTGACCCACAAAAGTCACACCATCGTACACATATCATATCTCCCATTTTTAATTACAACTCAAAACAAAATTCCTCTATGAGGGGTTAATTGTAACTCCAAATTATCATAACTTCAGGGACAACTGTACATAAATGTAGTTTTATGTGAATACTGTATATTAATATCAATCTGTGCATTAAGTGAATGACTACATATACTATAAAGAATGTGCATTTATATGAGTAAGCAGTATCATAAATGCAGTGTATATACAGAGAATTATTTATGAGTGAACTTGTTGGTGGATGGGTATATGAAAGACAAGGAGAACCACAGAACTGATGAAGGTAAAAAGGTGGGTGGTGAACTGAGGCATCTGTGGAGATGAAGAACATTATCCATGAAGGCGAAGATGGGGATGTATGAGAGTATAGTGGTACAAACACACTTATGTGAGTGTGAAGCATGGGTTGTGAATGTTGCAATAAGGATGAGGCTGGAAGCAGTGGAAATGTCAATGTTTGAGGGCAATGTGTGGTGTAAATACTAAGCAGAGAATTCGCAGATTGGAGATTAGGAGATGAAGTTACTAAAAGTAACTCTGAAGAGATGTTGTTGACATGGTTTTGACATTTACAGAGGATGGAGCAAAATAGGATAACTTGGAAGGTGCATAAATCTGTAGTGGAATTAAGGTGGGGTAGGGGTTGCCCTAGAAAGGTTGGATGGAGGGGGTACAGGTTTTGTGAGTGAAGGGCTTGGACATCCAGCAGGCATGTGTGAGTTGTATTAGGTACGAGTGGGGGCAAATGGTTTTTGGGACTTGAAAAGCTGTTGGAGTGTGAGCAAGGTAACATTCTGTAAAGGGATTCAGGAAAACCAGTTAGCCAGACTTGAGTCCTAGATGCGAAATGTATAGTGGCTACAATCTGACAGAGGGAATGATGATATTTGCAGTTTGGAGGAGCATCTGAACTATAGTATCAGTGCATCTCTGGCAAGACAGTGACTGAAGTGAATGATTGTGAAATTGTTTCTTTTTTGGGTCACTCTACCTTGGTGGGAGACACCCAGTGTGCTAAGAAAAAAAATACAACTTTGGTGAATGTGTGTTATGTTCATATTTATGGGTAAATATATGTAAAGGACCTAGGTAGTAGGTTGGTAGACAGCAACTGCCCAGGGAGGTACTACCGTCCTGTCAAGCGAGTGTAAAACAAAAGTCTGTAATTGTTTTACATGATGGTAGGATTGCTGGTGTCTATTTTCTGTCTCATAAATATGCAAGATTTCAGGTATGTCTTGTTACTTCTACTTACACTACACATGCATGTACAAGCATATATTTATACACACCCCTCTGGGTTTTCTTCTATTTTCTTACTAGTTCTTATTCATTTCCTCTTATCTCCATGGGGAAGTGGAACAGAGTTCTTCCTCTGTAAGTCATGCGTGTCGTAAGGCGACTAAAATGCTCGGAGCAAGGGCTAGTAACCCCTCCTCCTGTATATATTACTAAATGTAAAAGGAGAAACTTTCGTTTTCCTTTTGGGCCACCCTGCTTCAGTGGGATACGGTCGGTGTGTTGAAAGAAAGAAGACAATAAGTAAAGAAATGAGATTTTTTTATTTAATTATGGTAAAGTACTGTTGTGTAATATTTTTGGTGAAGGGGTCATTATGAACCAAATAACTGTTTTTAATTTAATAATAATTCAATTTTTAAAGACATAACCTTCCTGTGATATATTCTGTATTCAGATTACAATATGAAATGTAAAATTATTTCTAATACATACATTAAAAATTAATGTATAATTCAGGGCAGATGACATGATTTCATGTCTGAGGGCAATGTGTGGTGTGAGTTTTTTGTAGAGAATTTGTAGTTTGGAGAAGAGGAGGAGGTGTGTGATTACCAAAAGCGTTGTTCAGAAGGCCCATATACAGTGGTCCCTCGGTTTTCGTGCATCTCCAAACTCGAACATTTATGTAAGTGTATTTTCGTAAGTGCTGTTGCAAGTGTATTTTTGGGGGTCTGAAATAGACTAACCTACGTGACATTATTTCTTAAGGAAGTAAATTCGTTCGGTAATGGCACTTGAGCAGCATTCTGGAACGAATTTTCGGCGAAAACCGAGGGACCACTGTACATGTACACTCTCAAGCAGTGACTGACAATAGTGCCACATAGCCTATGATATGAGCACGGAATTATAAGTGTCCTCTGGCTTAGCTACATAAGCATAGTAACAGATCACATTAAGTCTATCACAGCAAGGATATGCCAGCATTTGGTAATAATTGTTTTATGACTCAACTTCATGTGGAGACAGTAGATGCTGGATGTCAATGAAGAGAACTATGACCAGGTTATAACAGTGATGAATTAAATACAGTATTTTTACATATATCAGAGATATCAATATGTTAAGGCAACAATATTGTTCTGTATTTTTTTTTTACAATTATGAAGGTTTCTGATCATATCACATTGAACCACAAAGTATTAAAATTACTAATGCACACAACATATTCAGTGTTAGTTATATTAAAACAACAATATACTGTGAATTATCAAAATTACCTCTCCTCCATATCCCTGAAGAAAAGACGAAAGCAAAAATGAGAAAAATACAGATAATTAGCATAAATATATAGTTAAAGTAAATTATATTTAAATGCAGACAGAACAAGAATTGCAATTTATTGTAATTTAAAATAAATTCACAATGAACACAACAACATAAAACACAGGTTAAGTTATTTATAATTCTAACTTATAATGTTATTATAATAAAATGACCCTAAAGAAATTTTTTAATTATATACAAATTACTAGCTTCATATTATGCAATCCTGAAGCTTAACTCCATCATTCAATTTTATAATTTTAAACAAAACTGTACCTTGGAAAATTAATGCAAACACATTTGGTGAAAATCCTTCTTAGAAACATTATTCATCACAAGTTCTTTCCATGACTGTTTTTTTCAGGAATTTTATTTCTTACATTTTAATATATTCAATTCATCATTACAAGACATTATGCTTGATAGGGTTTTAGCTTGCTTAAGCTTCTTAGCGAAAAAAGTTACAATATTGTGTTATCTTCTGGCCTACATTTTCCATAGGTAGCTTACCTTGTACAAAAAAGCCTTGGATGGGCTGCTATGTAACTAGTATTTCTAAAGATATGTTAAGCTTACTTATAACAACTATCAAATATTCCCAAAGAAAACTTTCTGGTATACTGTACATAGGAGGACACACTTCATGGGAATGATCACTAGCCTAAATCTGTGTACAGTAGGCCCTCATTTAGCACGGTAGTTACGTTCCTGAAAACGTCGTGTTAACTAAAATCGTGTTAGATAATTAAAAGAACTTATGGGAAAAATAGGGTTACGTTCCTGAGTCCCCCCAAAAAGCCAAACAAGTTTTTTTTCGACCAACAGATCTTACAAATATAAAAGAGAATATGTAATTGTAGTTCATTATCTTGATGTATTATGTTGTTTTTACTGCTTAAGACTACAAATGTAACAGAAATAATAGTATTTACCTTAAATTGTGGGTGCTGATGTTTGTGGATGATTGTGAAGAGAGTGAAGAGTTATGCTGTGGCCCTACAGGGCTGAGGTGGATAGTAGAGATTCTGGAACTGAAGTCGATGGTTGTAATGAGTGTCTCTAACTTTAATAAAGTCATTCAGTAAGTCAGTCCATTCAGTAAGTCAGTCAGTCAAGTCATTCAGTAAGTCAGTCAGTCAAGTCATTCAGTAAGTCAGTCAGTCAAGTCATTCAGTAAGTCAGTCAGTCAAGTCATTCAGTAAGTCAGTCAGTCAAGTCATTCAGTAAGTCAGTCAAGACATTCAGTAAGTCAGTCAAGACATTCAGTAAGTCAGTCAGGACATTCAGTAAGTCAGTCAAGACATTCAGTAAGTCAGTCAAGACATTCAGTAAGTCAGTCAAGTCATTCAGTAAGTCAGTCAGTCAAGTCATTCAGTAAGTCAGTCAGTCAAGTCATTCAGTAAGTCAGTCAGTCAAGTCATTCAGTAAGTCAGTCAGTCAAGTCATTCAGTAAGTCAGTCAGTCAAGTCATTCAGTAAGTCAGTCAAGTCATTCAGTAAGTCAGTCAGTCAAGTCATTCAGTAAGTCAGTCAGTCAAGTCATTCAGTAAGTCAGTCAGTCAAGTCATTCAGTAAGTCAGTCAGTCAAGTCATTCAGTAAGTCAGTCAGTCAAGTCATTCAGTAAGTCAGTCAAGACATTCAGTAAGTCAGTCAGGACATTCAATAAGTCAGTCAGTCAGTCAAGTCATTCAGTCAGTCAAGTCATTCAGTCAGTCAAGTCATTCAGTTAGTCAAGTCATTCAGTCAGTCAGTCAGTCAAGTCATTCAGTAAGTCAGTCCAGTCAGTCAGTAAGTTAGTCACACAAACTTATGTTTACATCTTTTTATGTGTACAAAGTAACACTTCATTACAGCCACAGATTATGTCTTGTCTAATAGACTTAATAAATGCTTATAGCTTTTCTTGCCACTTTGAGCAACACTGGTATGCCTACTGGGTGACATGATTGCTTGGCATATACAAGATATAGTAATTTAAAGATCAAAACACAATTCACTCTCTCTTCTTCACAAACAGCTGGCTTGACGCGTATGGAATACGAATGCTGGGATGGTGGGTTGTTGTTGTTGGGGGGTAGCCTGGGAAGGCGGGTGGTCTCCCCAGTTGTTCCACAACATTAGCACCGGCCGCTTAAGGGAATGGTTATTTGTTTTTATCTTCCTGCAAACTGTAAGTAAGTTTATTCAGGTATACACAGATACAGTTACAAAGATTATCATACATAGCAGCATATGTGTAGAGAACCTAGGATAACCCAAAGTTTGGGTTATCCTAGGTTCTCTAGGATAACACTTTGGGTTATCCTAGGTTCTCTACACATATGCTGCTATGTATGATAATCAATGTTACTATCTCTATACCTGAATAAACTTACAGTTTGTGGGAAGGAAAAACAAATTCCCTTTTCCTCAAAGCATGAGGATTCTTAGAGCGGTAAATAACCATGGGTTTACACTTGAAATCACCTGATGCATTACTGCAAAGGAGCAAGGTGAAGCGATCCTTTGCTGTCTTGAAGCCTGGTGCACTTTTCTCTTGCTGACTGATATAAGTTCATGTTGGCATTTTCTTCTAGAAAACACTTGTCTTGTCAGCATTAAACACTTGATGTGGATCATAGCCACCCTCAGTAGGACCCCCACTGACTCAATGGTTTAACCTACCGCAGGCGACCGCACGCTCAAAATTTTTCCCCTCCAGCGAATCGCGTAATATAAGGTTTACGTCGTGTTAGATAAAAATGTGCCCCAATTCTTCAATCGCGTAATACCCAAAACGCGCAACATAAAGTCGTGCTAAATGAGGGTCTACTGTATATGCATAAAATATCCTCCTGTTGGTTCATTTTCATAGAGGAACTTGTAGCTACAATATACTACATACATTAATTAATTTCACATAAAACTTCTTGTTGCTCTTTATATTACAGTAAATGGATATGACTTCAATGATCTATATATGCTGGTGTTATTGCTATATACTACCTAGAATAGCTTTTGACATTCTTTCTGGGAAAATACTGTATGGAAATGATAAATGGAATGCCACAGTCTAGCAAATGTGGAATTACCCAATAAAACAAGGGCTTTCATAAGAACCTTAGAAGGAATTAAATTTGAGGTGGATGAAGAATCAGCAACATCTTCAGCAAAATGAGAATATACATTGAGAAGCACAAGACTGAGCTACAAAAAAAGGTAACATTTGGACTAGATGATTTAACATGAGACATACCTCCAAAATGTCTGTAACCAGTTTCATGAGTTCTACCTTTGCAGCCTGGTCTGAGTTCAGAATTCCTTGTTGACTGTCTGATCAACCACAGTAAGAAATGACAATCGAGAGGAGGTAAAACCAAGTGAAAAGTGCAAGATAGTTCTTACTGGCATGTATAGGCATGATGCTTGAGTTTTCTGAGGCTCATCACAGCATAAATATATACAGTGGACCCCCGGTTTGCGTACTGCTCCAAACTCGAACAATTATGTAAGTGTATTTTTGTAAGTGCTTTTGTAAGTGTATTTTTGGGGGTCTAAAAGGACTAATCTAATTTACATTATTCCTTATGGGAACAAATTCGTTTGGTAACGGCACTTGAACAGCATTCCGGAGCAGATTAATTACGTAAACCGGGGTCCACTGTATACTGAGTATTAACATTGGTAGAGAGCAACTATACAGGGAGGTATTACCATCCCATCATATGTGAAAGACACCATATTTTGTATTAATGTTGGTAGAATTACTGACAATATGTTAAGTAAAAGAACACAAGTGTAACTAATGCGACATTTTATTGTGGCAACGCTTTGCTCTCCGGAAGCTTTATCAAGCCATTAGGCTTGATAAAACTCCTGGAGAGTTAAACATTGTCACAATAAAATGTCACATTAGTTGCACTTGTGTTCTTTACTGACACACTACAGTGTAGATAGTATGAAGTGAGGTAAGGAAATGAACAAGGCAAACCTCCAGCTGCAGATGGATGCCTTGTCCACTGGATCATTGAGGTTGCCTGGCAGGAATTATCACTAATGATAGTCTGCCACTGGTAATTAGCTTGCCTGGTAGAGTAATCCTTGGTTAAAGAATAAAAATGAAGGCTCAGCATTTACAGCAAGGCTGTATTGTATGTAAGTGGGATGCCAAGTGTATTCTGGGGCAAATATCATCACACACCCACAAGGCAGAGGAGGAGGAGGAGTCATTCAGTTGTGATATATTGGCAGGAATAATCTTGCCTAGATGCTCCATCACAATTATCTGAGATAATGGCAACTAACTAGGCTACCATTTAGTGAAAATAATACAACTCCCTGAAAGAGTTTGCTGCATGAAATTAGTTCATTTTAACAATGGCAGGTTTTGGCATAATTATCAATTCAAGATTCATTTGTAGATTCAACCCAGGTTAAAGCAGATTTAATAAGCTCCCTTTATTGCACATACCTCCAAAATGAGTGCACTACTTTAATTTAAAATAAATAAACAGCACAAAATTTCCTGCCTTTTCTCCCCTCCTAATTCCCTTCTACTATAAAATGTTTTTTTTTTTATAATTTCCTCTGGGTGCATATCTTTCCTGAGACAAACAATTTTATGAAATGAACAAATTCATAATGAAGAACATGACATACTGTTTAAATAATATTTAGTGCTGGGATTATTTTGATGACTGAAAAGAGTACCTTTACAGAAGTATTATCTTCAATACATATGCATATTTCTAATAAACAAATATTATTATGGGTACTATTATCTATGACTGTGTCAGAGCTTGTGGTGAATTATCATTCTACTTACGATTCTAGTTTGTTAAGAGTAAAATAAAATTACAGAATCAACCTACGTAATTCAATAAAGATTATAATACAAGAAAACTAAAGGAAAATAATAAAAAGAACCAAAATAATTGATCACAACACATAAATAAACCAACACACAATTCTTCTCATTTATAAAATTAATAGAGAGGGTTTAATGGTTCTTAAGATCAGGCAGGGAAGAGCAAGTACTAGAAGTGACTATCAGATTTTAACTACGAGATAAACACACTACATTTAGTTGAAGAATTAAACCCATGTGGGTCATTCAGCACAAGAACCGGTGGAGGTGCTATCCTTCATCTGCTGATCATGAGACATGCCACCTAATGGTACTCACACTTCCTTAAAAACCTATCTGTCATGAGCAAATGAATCCTTCCAACTTATGAAGAACACAGTCAAATACAATTTAATTAATTTATCAATAGATTGCCTTTCCTATGTACCTTAATAGTAACAGTCACTAATAAGGAAAAACATGATATATCTGGTTAGCACTTAAAGAACCTTCAATAATGCTTAAATTGAAGATTTGAGAATATTAAGCACACATAATAAGATTGACTAACCTGTTGTTTACGAACATTGATTTTATTGTTACGTGCCACCTGCTGCCGTTCTTCTTGCTGCTGCTGTTGCTTCTGTTGGTTGAGAGCTGCTGCCCGACTGGCAGCCTCCAATCTTCTTCTTTGTTCATTTTCTTGTTCAACAACCTATTTGCAGGATAAAAATTGCATTTAAATAAATAATTTGTAATATACATACAGCTATGAATTTCATGAATTTTGTTTTGGTAAAAGCACTAACATAGCATCCACATCATAGGAAATTAAACGAAGAAGGAAGTAGTGATTAATAAGTTTAAAAAGGAAAATGCTATCAAATTATATATAGACTGATTTGAGGTGACTGATGTAAACAACAATAGAACCCAGTGGATATTCGACACTTTAGAACCTGTTTAAGTTTCAGATATTACTGTCTAACTAGTATCAAAATTAATATCTTGTTATTTTGAACACGTGGATACAATCATTACCAATTTAGTGCTATTGTGAAAAATCATTACCTTTGACCTTTGATATATCCTTGATAAGTTTCGAGAGTCTCACTACTCTTGGAGCCCAGCCATGGGCCAGGCTCATCTGGTGCTTGCCTGGTCAACCAGGCTGTTGCTGTTGGAGGCCCACTACCCCACATATCCATCACAGCCCAGTTGATCTGGCACTTGGTGAAGATACCTGTCCAGTTTCCTCTTGAAGGCTTCTACACTTGTTCCAGCCGTGTTTCTGATATCTTCTGGTAAGATGTTGAAGAGTCTGGGGCCATGAATGTTGATACAGTGTTCCCTTATTGTCCCCACCACACCCCTGCTCCTCACTGGGTTTATTTTGCACCAGCGGTCCCTCAACAATGTGATCAACAGCCCATCACCAGTGATAAGTGAGCCTTTTTGAGGGGTAGAGCTAAATGGATTTAAAAACCAAAATTGGCTTGCCTATTCTACAGTTTAAAAACTGCAACAAATCAACACCTCTCCTTCAGAGTACAGGCACTGTACTTCCCACTTCCAGGACTCTAAGTCTGAGAGATTCGTATTAATATTTTCCTAACAGTCTAAAAAGGTGGTATTTAACAACATCCTCTGTGGAAAGTTTGCTAAGACAAAGATGTTACAGACATAAATTACCTTATAAGCTTTGGTGAACCGTACAAAGATAGCAAAAAATGTATTAGGAGCCATACTTCTGGAGCTCTCCCCATAATATTCTAACACTTCAGCAAATGAAGTCTGGGCTGTCTTGGTTTCTGCTCTTAACTGTAGGGAAAAAACAAATTTGCAACAATTAAAAAATGCATCATTACCATGCATAAAATTACAAACTTTAGAAATTTAGTCAATTCAAAGAACTAAAATGATTAAAATACTATTATAATAATCAACAAGAATTTCAATAAAACTTGTATGCACCTAATTACTTACCAGAAAATAAGCATCACCTTAGAAGTCATACATTACAGTAATACCCCAGTTTTCATCCTTAATCCATTCCAGAAGGTCGGCCAAAATCCAAAATGGACGAAAACCGAAGTAATATTTCCCATAAGAAATAATGTAAATCCAATTAATCCATTCCAGACACCCAAAATTATTAACAAAAAATACATTTTATAGAGAATAACTATAGTTTCACATACAGAAAACAATGAGAAATATAAATGACTATTTAATGTTAAATGAACATTACATACCTTTATTGAAGACTTGTTGGCATATGGAAGAAGGCGAGGAGGGAAAAGGGAGTTGAGGTTATTGTTTAGAAGGGAAATCCCCCTCCATAAGAACTTCAGGTATCAAGTCCCTATCTGGGGTTACTTCCCTTCTTTGTCTTTTACTGGCACTAGGACCAGCTTGAGAGTCACTGTACCCCTGTCGCACAAAAAATCTGCCCAGAGAGCTCTGTTTCTGGCATCTCTAAGATTTGCCTAAAATGGGACAAGGCATTGTCACTGAACATGTTGCAGACACGGCTTGCAACAGTTTTGTTAGGGTGATAATTCTCCACAAAACTTTGCAACTCATTCCACTTTGCACACATGTCCTTAATCACTGAAGAAGGCACATTCTCCCCTCTCTCTTCCTCCTCCTCTGAAGCAATTTCCTCTTGAATTCTATAGTGTTTCTCACCTTCTTTACTAAAGGGCTGGCACTCAAAACTTTCTTTGGCCCCCATGGTGGCTTATTTCATAGTCTCAATCAATAAACAAGCACAAAAAACAATGGATGAACACGCAGAGTATTGCTAACTCAATGAGAGACAGAGGCAGACTGAGTCTGGTACGCATGAGAAGCAAAGTCCCAAGCGGGTGGACGCGTCTGATACGGACAATTTCCAAGCAGATGTATGAAACCCGGGGGAAAATTTCGCCGAAAAAAGTGCTCAAAATCCAAATTGCACGATTTCCGCACCGGACGAAAACCGGGGGACCACTGTATCTCTAAAATTATGATTTATGAATAACAAACATAATGCTATTGTTTTATCATTTCTTCTGTCAGTCAGTAACATTACTACAACCACACAGATGTTGCATGTAACATTTTCTCTTAGATAAGCTTAACCAACAATGTAAATATTTCCTTTAATGCAGGCATTTCTAAGTAAAGAGGAATACAGTCAACCCTCCATTTTCGTGTATCTCTATTATCGCTGATTTCTGTTTTCGCTCACTTTTTTTGTATAAATATTGGCTCTGTTTTCGCTGATTGGCTCCGTTTTCGTCGATGGTATGGAACCTGTCCAGTGCCCAGTGTGCATACAAAGCCCGCAAGCCCGCATCCCACACACATTCTCAGGCAGTGTAGCATTGTTTCTGGTTGAGTGAAAATTATTCTGCGAGTTCATACAAAACATTTCTTAACAATCCATTGTTTTTGGCCCTTGATTATTGTGTGACTGCTAAATAAGCCACCATGGGCACAAAGAAAGCTCCTAGTGCCAGTCCTTTGGTAAAGAAGGTGAGGAACACCATAGAATTAAAGAAAGAATTTGTAGCAAAGTATCAAAGTGGAGTCACTAAAGGCTATAGCGCCAGCCAGCAATAAAGTGTAGCATTAACAGTTAAGCGATTAACCGATAGAAAAATGACAACACGAAACTTAACTCCTCCATTGTTGTTTGAGGTATATAGGGGCACTGAGACCAAAGCCGTCCTCTGTCACCATCTCCTCCAAGATAAGTGTAAATATTTCTTATTTATAAATTAGTGTAAATATTTCTTATTTATAAATTAAAGTGTAAATATTTCTTATTTATAAATTAAAGTGTAAATATTTCTTATTTATAAATTAACCCTTTGAGGGTTTTTGACGTACTAGTACGGCTTACACGCCACGGCGTTTGACGTACTAGTACGCCTAAATTCTAGCGCCCTCAAATCAAGCAGAAATAGGCTGGTAGGCCTAGATGTGAGAGAATGGGTCTGTGCGGTCAGTGTGCGCAGTATAAAAAAAATCCTGCACCACACAGTGCATAATGAGGAAAAAAAACTCTGACCGTATTTTTGGTTTAAAACAGCGAATTTGCAGTCTATTTTCGTATGGTATTTATGATTATATTCTCGTTTTCTTGGTCTCATTTGATAGAATGGAAGATATATTAGAGAAATAGAGATAATTTTTATTGGTTTCTCAATGACAAGTACCTAGAAATTGAGCGCAAAGTAGCGAAAATGTTCGATTTTTGGCGATGTTCAAGAGTAAACAAATCACGCCACACATACAATACACATCAATTGGCGACTCTAATATTCTTGCACAAGTGTGCTGATGTCATTTATAGCGTTTTTACAATGATTCAGTAGTATACATAATAATAAATCTTCAATTTATTGTGAGAATAAAAATTCAAAATGGAAAGCAAAAGTAATGTAAGAGGGGCCTGGAGACGTGACTAATGGACAGATAAAATGTTATTCGAGTGCCAGGAATGTCTTTCTCGTTTATTCTGGACCCTATTTTGAAATTGGCATCTTTTGAAATTTGTGTGAAATTGGACAAATTGCCAATTTCTGACCACCTTATTGGGTAGTTGAAATCGGTAAATTGGCGGTTTCTTGTACTCAATCGATAGAAGAAATGGAGTTCTAGCGAAATAGCTATATATGTAGTAGACTGAAACATTGGAATTTGCCGAAAATAGGGCTCAAAGTCGTCGAAATCGCCGATGCGTAAATAGCATCGATACCGCTAACTTCGCGAGAGCATAATTCCGTTAGGGTTCGATCAAATTTCATAATTTTGGTGGTGTTATGATCAGAAAGATTCTCTATCATTTCATAAGAAAAAATAATTTTTTTTTTTCCGAAAATGTTTCGACCCTGAGAGAGAGTTAAGAATCGGGGTCTCGACCCTGAAAGGGTTAAAGTGTAAGTGTGAATACTGGTGGTGCCTCCACCACCACCACCAAAACTATATTTACGGCTTATGGTCAGTGGCCCTTATAAACCTAACAACAATAACACTATCACCAGTCCTCACATTCGTAATGACATTTTATTCATTCTAGAGTATACAGTGGTATCTCTACTTACGAGCTTAATTCGTTCCAGACAGCTGTTCAAGTGCCAATACCGAAGGAATTTTTTCCCATAAGAAATAATGAAAATTAGATTAATCCATTTCAGACCCCCAAAAATACACTTACAAAAGCACCTACAAAAATACACTTACATAAATAACAAAAAAGGCACAATACCGTGACTGGAACAATACACACACAACCCGCACATATAAAAGAGAGGAGCTTACGACGACGTTTTGGTCCGACTTGGACCATTTACAAAGTCACACTAACACACAGAGACGAGGGAAGGGGTATTTATAGGCAGGCAGACAGGGGAGGGTACCAGAGAGTGGGGTACTAATGAAGTAAGTAGTGGAAGTGGTAGTAGTAGTAATAGTAGTAGTGGAGACAGTCATATTCTAGAGGAGCACTGCAATGAGGCTAGCGGCCCGCAAGGGTGGGCCGCTAGCCCACCCAAGCGGGTGGGGAGGAAAGGAAAGGCGAAAAAATAAAGGACAAATACAAGCAACTCTCTCCGTTCCTTAGACATCAAACTTACCTTTCGTCAGACTAACACTCTTCGCACTAATCTAGTTTATACCTCCCCTCCCTCCACAGATTCTCCTAGTGTCTACTCTATTTCTTGCTCCTCCTGTCCTCTCCAGTACTTCGGAGAAACTGGCCGATCTCTTTCTGACAGACTCAGGGAGCACAAAAATAGTGTTAGGCTTGCCGACACTAATAATGCTCTTTTCTGTCATGTCAGAGATCACAGTCATCCTATTGATTGGTCTTCTGCTAAAACTGTCTACCCTACATCTAACTTTCATAGTCGCCGCCTTGTTGAATCCTCCCTTATACACAACTTTCCCTGTATGAATCTTAGCCCTGGCTTTGTCTCTGTTGATGCTTTCCTCTCTCATTACATTGTTAAATGCTCTAAACTTCAGAACACCCGTGACTTAACCTGATTCCTTCCCCTTTCCTCTCTTCCCTCTTCTCCTTTTTCCTCCTATAGGTTTTCCTTTCTTTTCTTTTGCCTTGTATTTGTCCTTTATTTTTTCGCCTTTCCTTTCCTCCCCACCCGCTTGGGTGGGCTAGCGGCCCACCCTTGCGGGCCGCTAGCCTCATTGCAGTGCTCCTCTAGAATATGACTGTCTCCACTACTACTATTACTACTACTACCACTTCCACTATTTACTTCATTAGTACCCCACTCTCTGGTACCCTCCCCTGTCTGCCTGCCTATAAATACCCCTTCCCTCGTCTCTGTGTGTTAGTGTGACTTTGTAAATGGTCCAAATCGGACCGAAACGTCGTCGTAAGCTCCTCTCTTTTATATGTGCGGGTTGTGTGTGTATACACTTACATAATTGTTCGAGTTAGGAACTGCTCATAAGTAGAGGTACCACTGTATATCATGTTTCTATGTTATTAATATTGTTTATTATGTCATATTAGATGAATTGTGATATATAAATAAGCCATAGAGCTGATATTAGTGTCAAATTGAAACATTTTGTCCTGCCTCCAAACAATAAACTCGCCTCCCTCTCTCCATCTTCCATACACCAACAAGAGTCGCCAATAAAGTTAAGTGTGATGTTAAATGTTCATTTATACATGTTATTAATGCTTTATATTTATTTGTCATTCTTTTCTGTATGTAAACCTACATTTAATCTCTAAAAAATTATTTTTTGTTAATACTCCTGGGTGTCTGAAACAAATTAATTGAATTTACATTATTTCTTATGGGGAAAATGGTTTCAGTTTTCGATGATTTCAGTTTTAGTTTATCCCTCTGGAATGAATTAAACACGAAAACGGAGGGTTGACTAACACAAACTGCAAAATACCTGTACAGTGGAACCTCTGATCACAACCATAATTCGTTCCAAAACTCTGGTCACAACCTAATTTGGTCGTGACCCAAACGTAATTTCCCCACTGGATTGTATATAAATACGATTAATCCATTCCAGACCCCTATGAACTGTATGTAAATTGTTTTTTTAAGATTCTTAAGTACAAAAATAGTTAATTATACCATAGAATGCACAGTGTAATAGAAAACTAAATGTAAAAACCTTGAATAACACTGAGAAAACCTTGAACAACTAACATTGCATGAGTCCATTTTAGACCCCCTACGAACTGTTCGCTGTAAACAGTTTTATTTTTAAGAGTTTTAAGCACAGAAAAAATAATCAAAGTTTGAAAAATCCTTAATTATACAAAATAAAGCACAGTTTAATAAAGAAAAAACTTAAATAACAGAGAAAAAACACTGTAAACCAAAAAAACAAAATGAATTAAAAACACAAGAAAATTAACACAAGGAGTTTACAGCGAATGAACGCATGTCTGACCGAGATCGACTACAAAGTGAGGGTCTGTGTTAGGTGTACACAAACAACAGGAAGTGGGGAAAATTGGAGCATGCAAAAAAAATGGCGCAGAATGTGAAAATTGGCGCGGCTGTGTTTGTTCGGCACCCAATTATGTGTTTGTGACCAGATGCAAAACTCTGGCAATTTTTTTGGTCATGAACCGATTTGTTCGTGACCAGAGGTTCCACTGTAATACAACTGTGAATATAACATCTTGTGTAAATGTTGATTCTTCAACTGTTTGATGAAGGCTCCTTGAAGTTGGCAGAACTGCCAGAAAGTCAGTAAAGAAACAATTATTGACTGCTGCTATGAAGAAAAAATGGCTGCAGTGGGCACTCAATTATAAGGGATGGACGACAGAAAAATGGAAAAAAGTTATATTTTTCAGATGAGGCACATTTTGAAGTACATGGGTACAGATCAATCATAGTGAGATCGAGCAAAGGCGAACCTCTTCAGAATGGACACATTCAACAAGCTCCAACAAGCCATCCAGGCTAAAGGCCTGGACGGCTTGTTATTGTTAAGAGAACAATGAACAGTGGCAAATACAAGGCAATCCTGGCAACTGATTTGTTTCCCATTGTGGAAAGAGACTTTCCTGATGGAGAAGGCATTTTCCAGCAGGATTTTGCACCATGCCACACTTTCAGAAAATGATGACATTCTTCGAAGAGAGTGGGCTAAGTGTTTTAAATTGGCCTGCAAGCTCTCCCAAATGCAGGATCACAAAACTGGACTGTTCAACTTTGGAGAAGCTATTTGCTGTTATTAGGACCTGGTACCACAATGAAGAACTTGCCAAAAAATGCTCAACATTGGTCGATTCTATGCCAAAGCGTGTAGCAATGCTTATAAGAGCATAGGGTAGTCATATCTCTTATTAAATCAATTAGTTGTCATATCACTGCTGTGTATTTTTTCTAATAAACGTTAATTTTCTAAATAAATCGTATTTCATCACTGTCCCAATTAATATGAACACTACTGTATGCGTATTCATTCAGCAACTATGAGAGATGTACTCCATGGAAAGCTTATTGATCCAAAAGTTGCAATATATACATGTTTTTTTTTTTCAACACATGGGCCGTCTCCCACTGAGGCAGAGTGACCCAAAAAAGAAAGAAAACACTTTCACCATCATTCACACATAATCACTGTCATAAAATTGTATTGTATTGTATTGTATATTCACATATATTAACCCTTTCACTGTCGGTGCCATAATAATATGGCTTGCAAGCCAGTGTTGGTGCTGTAATATTATGCCAAAATTCTATCGGCTTCCAATCTTGCAAAAGCTGGTAGGCCTACATATGAGAGAATGGGTCTTAGTGGTCAGTGTGCACAGAATAAAAAAAATCCTGCAGCACGCAGTGTATAATGAGAAAAAAAACTCTGAACATGTTTTTTGGTTTAAAACGCAGACTTTGCGGTGTATTTTCGTATGGTATTTATGGTTATATTCTCGTTTTATTGGTTTCATTTGATAGAATGGAAGATATATTACAGAAATAGAGATGATTTTCAATGGTTTTTTTTACTAAAAGTACAGTGGACCCCCAGTTAATGGCCATAATTCGTTCCAGAATGCTGTTGAAGTGCCGTTACCGAACGAATTTATTAACATAAGGAATAATGTAAATTAGATTAGTCCTTTTGGACCCCCAAACATACACTTACAAAAGCACTTACAAAAATACACTTACATAATTGTTAGTGTTTGGAGCAGGCCGTTAACCGGGGGTCCACTGTACCTTGAAATTGAGCTCAAAGTAGTGGAAATGTTCGATTTTTGCAGATGTTCAAAAGTAAACAAATCACACCACACGTCTAATACACGTCAACTGGTGGGTCTAATATGCTTTCACAAATGCACTGATATTATTTATAGTATAATTTTTTCAATAATGCAGTAGTCTGCATAACAGTAAATCTTCTATTTTTTGTGTGAATAAAAATTCAAAATGGAAAGCAAGCATAATATAAGAGGCCTAGAGATGTGACTAATGAACAGAGACAATGTTATTTTAGTGCTAGGAGTGTCTCAATGTTTATTCTGGCCCCTATTTTGAAATTGACCTTACTTGAATTGTGTATGAAATTGGGCAAATTTCCAATTTCTGATCACTTTATTGGGTAGTTGAAATCAGTAAATGAGCAGTTTCTTGTACTCAATCGATAGAACGAATGGAGTTCTAGTGAAATAGCTATGAGTTTGGTCGACTGGAACAATGGAATTGGCTGAAAATAGGGCTCAAAGTGGGCAAAATCGGTGCTGCATAAATATCGCTGAGACCTCTAAGTTCGCGAGAGCGTAATTCCATAAGTTTTCCATCAAATTTTGTCATTACCATCGGGAAAATATTCTCTATCATTTCATAAGAAATTTTTTTTTTTTTTTTAAATTCTTCGACACAGAACAAGTTTGTGAGTAGGGGTCGCAACAGTGAAAGGGTTAAACCTTCATATATATATTTTTTTATTAATACATCAGCTGTTTCCCACCAAGCCAGGGTGACCTGAAAAAGAAGAAACACTTTCATTATCACTCACTCCATCACTGTCTTGCCAGAGGTGTGCCTACCCTACAGTTCAAAAACTGCAACATATCTCCACGCTTCCTTCAGAGCACAGGCACTGTACTTCCCACCTCCAGGACTCAAGTCTGGCTAACTGTTTTCCCTGAATCCGTTTATAAATGTTACTTTGCTCACACTCCAACAGCATGTCAAATCGTAAAAACCGTTTACCTCCATTCGCTCCTATCTAACAAGTTCATGCACTACTTTTTCTACCTCTTGCTCCCGTCCTTGTCTCCTCCTCGCCTACATATAGTGGCTCCTCACTCTTGTGTAAAGTGTCCAATGTTATGGTCCAAGTCAGACAGAAACATCGTCAAAAGCTTCTCTCTCCTATATGCGGGTTATTTGTGTAATGCTCACACACACTTGCTGGAAGTCTAAGCCCCTTGCACACAAAACCTCCTTTACCCCTCCCTCCAACCTTTCCTAGGACAACCCCTACCACTACCTTCCTTCCTCTACAGATTTATACACCCTCCACATCATTCTACATTGTTCCATCTTCTCTAAATGTTCAAACCACCTCAACTCCTCCTCCTCCACCTCAGTCCTCTGGACAATACTTTTAGAAACCCCACACCTCCTTCTAATCTCCAAGCTACGAATTCTCTACTTAATATTCACAACACACATTTATATTTAATCTATGAAAAAATGACATTAGATTCAGAGGGTGATTTTTAATGAATTTTTTGAAGCAATTAAGCAATTTTTTGCATCTTCAGGTAAAAAGTTCCATTTTTTTTATATTTCTATTTACATTGAATTTCTAAACAGGTGGAGTAAAAAATGTGGTATATCTGAGATATTTATTTCTTGTATTATATCTGTGTGTTATACTGTAGTTCTCCAAGAAGAGCCTGATCACTGAGTTAATATTTGTACTGTCATATATGTATAGTATGTACAGTTGTAAGTGTTAAAGCTTTGTAGATTAAATTTAAATATTTAACCTGTAAACGGTCCAAACATATATATACGTTAGTACTGCTAGCGCCCCAAATGTATATCTACGTTTTATTTTTCCTGCCTCCAAATTTGGCACGATTGGCCTAAGATGCCTGGTCAGCATAGAATAAGTCTTAACCCTTGGTGTGTGCAGTATTAAAAAATCTAGGACCACTTAGTACCTTGTGGGAGCACCAGTTCAGTTGAGCGAAAGCTAGAGCAAACAGCGCGGCAAACACCTGGGATTCACTGATGTCATTTTAAGAGGGAAGTGATGTTGACACCGAGTTTAGTGGCTTTGAGGTGGATGTGGCCACAAGTGGTCAAGGAAATATCAAAAACCTCAATAATAACCCATGTGCAACATTTGTGCAACACCCTTTCAGAATGTCTTATAACCTATGCCCTAAGTACAGAGAAACAATTTTGGAATGTGTAATACGTGTTAGGCAGGCTGGTTGGGTGGCTGGCTCTATCTCTGTCTGTTTGTCTGTATCTATGTCTGTCTCTGTCTCACAGGTACACATTAATACAATTATATATAGTGTAAATTACATAGGATAACCCAAAAAATCCAGACAAAGTGCTATACCGTGCTTGTAGATATAATGCGTAAGCTTGACTGTCATGTGTAATACCTGTTGGTTCACGAGAGGCTCTCTCTGAGACAGAGAGACAAGCAGAGAGACAGAGAGACAAGCAGAGACAGACAGATAGACAGAGAGCTAGATGTACAGATAGAAAGCTAGACAGATAGACAGGCAGAAGCTCATCAAATTTTTTTTATTAACACATCGGCCGATTCCCACCAAGGCAGGGTGGCCTGAAAAAGAAAAACTTTTGTCATCATTCACTCCATCACTGTCTTGCCAGAGGGGTGCTTTACACTACAGTTATAAAACTGCAACATTAACACCCCTCCTTCAGATTGCAGACACTGTACTTCCCATCTCCAGGACTCAAGTCCGGCCTGCCGGTTTCCCTGAATCCCTTCATAAATGTTACTTTGCTCACTCTCCAACAGCACGTCAAGCATTAAAAACCATTTGTCTCCATTCACTCCTATCAAATACGCTCACACATGCTTGCTGGAAGTCCAAGCTCCTCACACACAAAACCTTCTTTACCCCCTCCCTCCAACCTTTCCTAGGCCGACCCCTACCCCTACAGATTTATACACTCTCGAAGTCATTCTGTTTTGTTCCATTCTCTCTACATGTCTGAACCACCTCAACAACCCCTCCTCAGCCCTCTGGATAATAGTTTTGGTAATCCCGCACCTCCTCCTAATTTCCAAACTCTGAATTCTCTGCATTATATTCACACCACACATTGACCTCAGACATGACATCTCCACTGCCTCCAGTCTTCTCCTCGTTGCAACATTCATCACCCATGCTTCACACCCATATAAGAGTGTTGGTATAACTATACTCTCATACATTCCCCTCTTTACTTCCACAGACTCCGAAGTGCACCACTCACCCTTTTCCCTTTATCAATTCTATGATTCGCCTCATCCTTCATAGACCCATCTGCTGACATGTCCACTCCCAAGTACAGTGGACCCTTGAAAATCGTGATTAATCCGTTCCTGAGAGTCCGCCTATTTTCAAAATGGACGATTTTCAAAACCATTTTCCCCATACGAAATAATGTAAATCAAATTAATCCATTCCAGACATCCAAAAGTATTTAAAAAATATTTTGTTTTTTACATAAAACATACATTTATCTACACAGAAAACAATGAGACATGAAGTATAAAACAGTAATAACTTGACACTTACCTTTATTGAAGAGTTGTTGATGTGTGGAAGACAGGAGGAGGGTAGAGGATTTAAGAGTTACTATTGTTTGGAATAGGAATTCCCTTCCATAGGCTTCAAGTACCAAGTCCTTTTCCAGGGTTACTTCCCTTCTTTGTCTTTTACTGCCACAGTACATTCATTACTTACTTTAAAATATTTGTTAGTCTTATTGTAGGGAGAGAGGTGTGTAGTATTTATTTGTAGGAATTCAGTGTAGGTAGCCTGTAGACGTAGGTACATGTATGTAGCCCTCACCAGGGGCTTCACTACACAGCCATATTAATACACTACACAGCCATATTATTACACTACACAGCCATATTATTACAATGTTCACTGTGTTTAATCATTTCTAACAACTACCTTTAGATGCCATGAATAATTCATGGATAATTCATGAATAATTCATGAATAATTCATGAATAATTCATGCCAAGAATTGTAAACAAACGCGTATGATGGGCGGTAACTGCACCAGACGCCAGATTTACAGTTTTGTCTAAAGCTGCATCAGAGAAAACGTAATGTTTACTCTCCACCAAACTCACCACTCGATAGCATATAAACATTGTATCAATGTTTATATGCTATATGATATGTAACATGTTTCTTATACATATAATTTTGAAGAAAATATCATAGGTGGAGTAATGGAAATGTCTATATTAACCTAAAATAAAACATTTAACCTAAAATAAAACATTTAACCTAAAATAAGACATTTGTTTGAGCTTGGTGTGGGGAAGTACCCTGGCTGATTTGTGTGGGGAAGTACATTGCCTGGTGTGGGGAAGTACCCTGCCTGGTGTGGGGAAGTACCCTGTCTGGTGTGGGGAAGTACCCTGTCTGGTGTGGGGAAGTACCCTGTCTGGTGTGGGGAAGTACCCTGTCTGGTGTGGGGAAGTACCCTGTCTGGTGTGGGGAAGTACCCTGTCTGGTGTGGGGAAGTACCCTGTCTGGTGTGGGGAAGTACCCTGTCTGGTGTGTTCTTTCTTGAATTCTATTATGTTTCTTGCATTCTTTAGCAATGAGCTGGCACTAGGAGCTTTCTTTGGACCCATGGTGGCTTATTTAGCAGTTGCAAGCACTAAAACGAATGGAATAATGACAAAATGTATGGTATGAATGTGTGGGTGGCAGTCACTCGCTGGTAAACAATGGCACACTGACGCTTAATGTGATGTTTATGTGCCCAGGCGGCTGGGAGGCCACATGGACGTGTTTCAGATGACTGCCGATTTTTAAGCCAACGGACGAATTTAAAGTCAATATTTTGCCGAAAAAAGTGGACGATTTTCAAATTCGCCGATCTTCAAGGGAGACGATTTTCAAGAGTCCCCTGTATCTGAATACATTCACCTCCTCTATACTCTCTCCCTCCAATCTAATATCCAATCTTTCGTCACCTAATCTTTTTGTTATCCTCATCACCTTACTCTTTCCTATATTCACTTTCAATTTTCTTCTTTTACATACCCTACCAAATTCATCCACCAACCTCTGCAACTTCTCTTCAGAATCTCCCAAAAGCACAGTGTCATCAGCAAAAAAGCAACTGTGACAACTCCCACTTTGTATTTGATTCTTTATCTTTTAACTCTACACCTCTTGCCAAGACCCTCGCATTCACTTCTCTTACAACCCCATCTATAAATATATTGAACAACCACGGTGACATCATACATCCTTGTTTAAGGCCTACTTTTACTGGGAAATACTCTCCCTCTCTCCTACACACTAACCTGAGCCTCACTATCCTCATAAAAGCTCTTCACTGCTTTCAATAACCTACCTCCTATTCCTTACACCTGCAACATCTGCCACATTGCCCCCCTATCCACCCTAATCCATAAATGCCACCTATCCAAATCCATAAATGCCACAAAAACCTCTCTACCCTTATCTAAATACTGTTCACCTATATGTTTCACTGTAAACACTTGGTCTACACACCCCCTACCTTTCCTAAAGCCCCCTTGTTCATCCGCTATCCTGCTCTCCGTCTTACTCTTAATTCTTTCAATAATAACTCTACCATACACTTTACCTGGTATACTCAACAGACTTATTCCCCTATAATTTTTGCACTCTCTTTTGTCCCCTTTGCCTTTATACAAAGGAACAATACACGCTCTCTGCCAATCCCTAGGTACCTTACCCTCTTCCATACATTTATTAAATAATAGCACCAACCAATCCAAAACTATATCCCCGCCTGCTTTTAACATTTCTATCTTTATCCACACCATTTATCTTATCTTATCACTGCACTGTCAGCAGTGAACTGACACTTGTCTTACATCATGCTTCAAGGTAACTTATTATTATTATTATTATATACTGCCACATATCCAAAACATTGTTGGGACCTATAAATACTTTGTATATACTATTCCTAGACAATAGTCTATGTCCACCTGTCAGTGTTTGTGACAATTTGAGTACAATTTCAGTACCTAATATTAGTGTCAGAACAAAGACTGGTTATGAAATGACAAGAACTACTATAAATTGTAATTATCAGAACATAAAAATTATATAAAATATAAAAACGAGAATAAAAGGTATATCGGCAACACTTCTGCAAGTGGCAGGACTTGATGTTGCCGTCAGGTGAGCATCCAGTGCCAACTTTGCAGCCTCATATCTCGGTAAGTACTGACCCTAAATTTTTTTTTATCCTATAACACTTAGAAAAATGTGCTCTTTATTTTTATATATTTTTTTTTTTCAAAATATTTGGGGCGTTGGGCGAGAGAACATATATACGTTTGGACCGTTTACGGGTTAAATAGCAGGTGTGTGCCATCTGGAACCTGATTGAATGAACATTCTAACAGCATATTTTTTACAAGCAACAAAGGGTTTTAGGTGATTTGCTGCTGTAAATCCCCATGAACAAATACTGTAAGTGAGGTAAGGATAGGTTAGGCTGAAATACAGAGGAAGTAATGATGTCTGTGGTACACAGTGATGTTTTTCTGAAAGAATGCCCAGTTCTGTACATTTTCATTGATGTGCTGGATGTGTGTTGAATTTAGTTTGCTATCAATGTGTATACCTAAGAATTTTTCCTCTTCTTGTCTCTCAATTTGTGTATTATTTATGTTCGAGTGAATATTTTTTGCTTTAATCCCAAACACCATACAGAAGGTTTTATTAGTACTCAGTGTGGGTTTGTTGGTTGTCATCCAAGTTGGTATCTTGATAAGTTCATCATCAACCATGTTGTTGAGGATAACCAGATCTGGATTTGATATGATGAAGTTTATGTCATCTGCAAACAGGACTGGTTCAAATTCCTGGGAGGAATTAAATAAGTCTCTGACATAGATGAAGAATAACAGAGCCTAAGACACTGCCTTGTGGCACCCCTGTGTTGATAGGTTGAGTTGATGAAGTGTATATCATTAATGGTCACCATGTTGGTAACCATCAAGATAGGACTTCATGTATGTAAAAGCATAGCCTTTAATTCCATATGTTCTACTATAAGCAATGAATATCCATTGCTAGAGATGAATAGATTGAGTCTAAGATCTTTACTATAGCATCATTTGTATTTTTTCCTGTCCTGAAACTAAATTTTCAAGGGGAAAATTAAAATGTTCTAAAAATGTTAGAAAACCCTTTGAAAATGTGAAAAAATTGAGAAATTCTAACGTTAAGAATGCATACATTTATTTGATTAGGTATTATTTTTTATTACTTTACATAATAACAGCAAATTGGAAAATGGCCTGCGGCTGTTCATTATTGCTGGGTCTCCACTTCTGTGGATTGGTTTAACCTATTTAGGAAAGTTTTGATTTCTAGAGATTTGCTCAACAATGTAGTAATGATAGGCGATAATGCATAAGCAGCTTTCCAATATACGTACATGAAAAATGATAAATCAGCATTACTTCCTACTGTGTTTTAAGCAAATTTATTCTTCTTCTTCTTTCAACACGTCGGCCGTTTCCCACCGAAGCGGGGTGGCCCAAAATGAAAAACAAAAGTTTCCCATTTTACATTTAGTAATATATACAGGAGAAGGAGTTACTAGCCCCTTGCTCCCAGCATTTTAGTCACCTCTTACGACACGCATGGCTTACAGAGGAAGAACTCTGTTCCACTTCCCCATGGAGATAAGAGGAAATAAGAACAAGAACCGACAAACTGATGAATTAGACGTTTGTCTAATTCATCAAATTTATTGTTGAAGGTATTGTACCTCCACAGAATTAGTTGGGGGTAGGTAAAGGGAGCTGAACAATTCCTAAAACCCTTTCTTACATCCAATACTATCCCTGTTCTTGTTCCATCTTTCTTCAACTCACATTTATTACTATAAAAGCATTTTTTTTATATAATTTCAAGTACCTAGCTTCATCCTTAGTACAGTGGAACCTCGGTTTTTGTTTGCCCTGGTTTTCGTTGAATTCGGTTTTGGCGACTTTTTTAATCAAAATTTTGTCCCAGTTTTCGTTGAGTTGACAGTGGTCCGCCGTACCAAAAGCGTCTGCCTGCCCGCGTGAACACAAAGCATCCCACGCGTTCTGACTCAGTCAGAATGCATGGGATGCTTTGTGTGGTATGTATTGTGTCTTTGGGGAAGTCCATGGGGTTGGATGTGAGTGGCCAGAATGTGGAAGAGTTGGTGGACGACCACAGGGAAGAGCTAACCATTGAAGAGCTGCAAGACCTTCAACTGGAACAGCAACAGACTGCAGCTGAGGAAATTGTTTCAGAGGAGGAGGAAGAGAGGGGAGAACATGCCTTCTTCAGTGATTAAGGACATGTGTGCAAAGTGGAATGAGTTGCAAAGTTTTGTGGAGAAATATCACCCTAACAAAGCTGTTGCAAGCCGTGTCTGCAACATGTTCAATGACAATGCCTTGTCCCATTTTAGGCAAATCTCAAAGAGATGCTAGAAACAGACCTCTGGACAGATCTTTTGTGCGACAGAGGTCCAGTGCCAGTAAAAGACAAAGAAGGGAAGTAACCCCGTATTGGGCCTTGATACCTGAAGTCCTTATGGAGGGGGATTCCCCTTCCAACCAATAACCTCTTCTCCTCCCTCTCCCCTCCTCGCCATCTTCCATACACCAACAAGAGTCTTCAATAAAGGTAAAAGTGATGTTAAATGTTCATTTATCCATTTCATTAGTTGTCTTCTTTCAACAAATCAGCCGTTTCCCACCAAGGCGGGGTGGCCCAAAGAGAAAAACAAAAGTTTCTCTTTTTAACTTTAGTAATGTATACAGAAGAAGGGGTTACTAGCCCCTTGATCCCGGCATGTTAGTTGACTCTTACGACACGCATGGCTTACAGAGGAAGAATTCTGTTCCACTTCCCCATGGAGATAAGAGGAAATAAGAACAAGAACTAGTAAGAAAATAGAAGAAAACCCAGAGGGGTGTGTATATATATGCTTGTACATGAATGTGTAGTGTGACCTAAGTGTAAGTAGAAGTAACAAGACATACCTGAAATCTTGCATGTTTATGAGACAGAAAAAAGACACCAGCAATCCTACCATCATGTAAAACAATTACAGGCTTTCGTTTTACAATCACTTGGCAGGACAGTAGTACCTCCCTGGGCGGTTGCTGTCTACAAACCTACTACGTGTACCTAGGATTTCATTAGTCATTTATATTTATTTATCATTGTTTTCTGTATGTAAAACTATAGTTATTCTCTATAAAATGTATTTTTTGTTAATACTTTTAAGTGTCTGGAACGGATTAATTGGATTTACATTATTTCTTATGGGAAATATTGCTTCAGTTTTCGTACAATTCGGTTTTCATCAGACTTTCTGGAACGAATTATTCACGAAAACTGAGGTTCCACTGTATATCTCTATTTAGTTTTTTTTTTTTAATTACTGAATCTCATATACTGTGTGTATCTCATCATCTAGTAATCATAATTTAGTTTTAATGCTGCCCAAAATGCCTTGCATAACAAAGGGCTTTCTAAAAAGTAGTTTATACATATCAATTACCCTAATTCTATACTGTGCAGTGCTCTACTTTATAAAAATGAAGTTTATTTGGTTGTTTGTAATCTCTTAACTTGGAAATGGGATTTTGATATTTTACTGGTTAGGTTTGATTCTATAAGACACATGTGAAATGTCTGATTCTATTAGTTACGTGTGCAACGTTTGATTCTATAAGATACATGTGCAATGTTTGATTCTATAAGACACGTGTGCAACACCTGGGTACCTTTACTGAGACATTTTGCCTTCGCAATAATCTTTATCACTCTACTAAAGAGGCATGAGAACGACTTTTATATTGTAGCCAGTGGAAGAAGTGGTGAGATGCAGCAGTTGATGACATGCCATATGTGGGTGGGATACACTAGGAAAAGTAGGTCAGACTTGTAGGGTGGGCCAGAAAATTAGCAATGGGGATGTAGAAGATGTAAAGAGATACAGCGGATGAAAAAGTATAAAATAATATATGAAATAAACGTAACAAGATTTTGAAATAATTATGTACATTTTGAAAATATATTTTATTTGTTTAGTGCACAAAATAACTAAAATCCTACCTTTCTAAGTTTATCTTCTGAGTTACACAAAAACTCCTTCAGCACTGCCAGAGCAGCATGTCCTTCTGCACTTCGCATATCCCGATAACGATCATGTTCTTTCTTAGCTTGCTCCATCCCTTTTTCTAATTCATTCACGTCAGTGATAATATTCTCCAAGGATACTGAAATATAAAGAAATTTTAAATATTTTTTAAACATTCCACATATTCTCACATAAAATTTTCAAGAATAATCTTGCTTTATTTCACTTAGCCTTTAAATATACTAATTAGTAAACACAGGCACACATCCCACTCACATGGGCCTTATGCATGGACTCCCACACAAATACACAATACAGTAATAGACAATAGGAACTGGAATGGTATGCAAATACCAGCCAAGTGAAATGAATGACACTTAGGACACAGTGGATGCCTTTATTAACGACAATGTTCCAGGCATGCAGATGCTGCTTTATCAAGTCACTGACTTGACAAAGTTTCTGCATGGCCAAAATGTTCTGCATCTTAAGTCTCATTTACTTCACCAGCACTAAACAACAGCTGTGTTGTAGATGCTGACAAATTCATATTCTTCCTGCTGGAGATCATAGATGCAGGAAGCATCTATGATCTTCAGATTAGTGAAGAGAAGGTGGCTTCAACTGTTGCCACATCTCTAGGGTAATGATCTGGAATATGTCCTTAGCATGAGTGCATTAGCTAAGCATAACACTGAAAACCCCACAGACATATGTCTGTGAAACAAGCTAATTTAACTGTTACCATATGTGCCCAAATTCAAGGAAAAATAATGAGAATAAATATAGTACAGTAGGGCCCTTCTTCACGGGGTTCCACTAATACAGATATTTCAAACTGTGACCAAAACTTGCTATACGGCTCCTCCCACCTGACTTTCTAATAGGGTCACCGTGCCCCACCCGGATTATTTACATTCTTCGTGAGCTTCGTAAGCACAACGTGTCTCCATTATGTCTGGAAACTTTCCAAAATTTCAAGTGTTTTAAAGTTATTTCATATTTTATATATACTCTTGATAATCATACTTATGTGCACCTGTACCTAAGTAAACTTACACACTGTGCTGGCATAGAGGTACACATTAAAATCACTAAGAGTGTCTTATTAGTCTAGAAGATGCCATATTAATAACGATAATAAAATGCAGTAATAATCAATATGAGGTGCATTAAATGTCATATATTATGTTAATATAGACATTTTCAATAATCCATGCATATTTTTTCAAAATTAAATAACACGCTATGTTTATTAATTTTCTCGCCTCTCACCCTATATTAAGACAAAAGATATTTTAAGGTTAATAATAAATGTACTGTGTGTACAGCCTTTCCTCACTTAACAACGGAGTTCAATTCCTATGACCACATCATTAACCCTTTCAGGGTCCAGAGGCCAAATTTCAAAGTGTGCGCCTGAGACCAAGAATTTTCAAAAAAAAATTTGTTATTTTTTCTTATGAAATGGTAGAGAATCTTTTTCTGAAGGTAATAAAACAAAAAGTATGAAATTTGATGGAAAATTGACGAAATTATGCTCTCACGAATTTTGATGTGTCAGCGATATTTACACATCAGCGATTTTGCCAACTTTGACTCCCATTTTAGGCCAATTACATTATTCCAGTCAACCGAATTCTTAGCTATTTCGCTAATATTACTTCTATTCTATCGATTGAGCACAAGAAATCGCCCAGTCAACTGTTTCAACTACAAACTAAAGTGATCGGAGTTTGGTAATTTGGCACATTTAACGCAAAGTTCAAAATATTCCAATTTCAAAACAGGGTCCAGAATAAACAATGCAGGCATTCCTGGCACTAAACTAACATTTCCTCTGTTCATTAGTTACGTTTTCAGGCTTTACAAATGAATTCCATTTTTATTTTTTATTAACATAATGAATTTTTATTCAAACAAAAAAATGGAAGATTTACTGTTATGCAATATTGTAATAATTGTACAAATGTCATCACCACATTTGTAAACGTATATTAGACCCACCAGCTGGCATGTATTAGACATGTGAGGTTATTTGTTTACGCTTGAACTTCGGCAAAATTTGAACATTTCTGCTACTTTGAGCTCAGTTTCAAGCCATTTCCATTACTAAAACCAATCAAAATCATCTCTATATCTGTAATATATCTTCCATTCTATCAAATGAGACCAAGAAATCGCAAATACAACTATAGAAAACATACGAAAAAACACTGCAAAGTCGCTGTTTTAATCGAAAATTACGGTTTCAGTTTTTTTTCTCATTATGCACTGTGTGCTGCAGGATTTGTTTTATGTGGTGCACACTTACCACATAGATGTACTCTCTCATATCTAGGCCCAAATTTACCGCTCAAAGCTTATCTGAGTGAGCTGAGCTCATGACGTAGAACTACGGTTTAGACCCAGAACTCAAAGGCGTAGAACTACGGCATGGACCCTGAAAGGGTTAAACGAATTCGTTGCTAAGTGAGGAGCATACTATAGTGGTGCCTCGGTATATGTCTGCTTTGGAATAAGTCCAACTTGGTATACGTCCTGTTTGGATGCGAAAATTTTTGCTTGGAATGCGACCTTTGTTTGGAATACGACTAACGTGCTAGAACTTGTATGGGTCAAAAGGTGTTTGGACACCGCGCACTACCCTTGTTCACCTCTCTCTCGATGTGGAGGAGTTAGTGGAGGGGCACAGGGAAGAGCTGACCACTGAGGAGCTGCAGGAACTTGAGAAGAAGCACAAGACTAAGATGGATGCACTCTCTTCAGGCTCAGAAAAGGAGATAGAGGAAGCCCCTACTTCATTAATCAAGGAAATCTTTGCCAAATGGATGGACGTCAAAAACTTTGCAGAGAAGTACCACCCCAACAAAGCCCAAACAAGTCATAATAGCATTGTCTGGAATGAACAGACAATGTCACATTTCCGAAACATCCTGAGGAGAAGGCAGAAGCAAAGTTCTTTGGACAGATTTTTAGTAAAAGTCAAACCTGGTGAGCTTCAACCAGGTCCAAAAAGGAATGAGACAGAAAAGAGAAGGGGACTCTCCTTCCAAACAATAACATTTCCTCCTTCTCCTCCCTTCTCACCAACATCTTAGAAGGCACTCAACTCTTTTCAGCAAAGTAAATTGAGGTTAAATTTGCATTTATTTCATCTAATTCTTTTGTATTTATATATGAATTTTAGTATTAAGCAGTGTTTAAATTACATATTTTAGTATTAAGCAGTGTTTAACCCTTAAACTGTCCACACGTAGATATACGTTCACTCGCGAAAGTGACCGAACGTATATCTACGTTTTATTTTACATTCGTTCAAATTTAGCGCAATAGGCCTGAGTTGCCTAGACATGAGAGAATGGGTCTGCGCCCTCAGTGTGCGCAGTATGAAAAAAATCGGGGACGCCAGGGTACAGCATGGTAGCCCCAGTTAGTTTCAGCTCCATCTTGGGTCAACATCATGGCACACCCCTGTGATTCACTCACGTCTCGTCGTATTAACACTCTACTATTCTCGGAAAGTGATAGAGAACGCGAGCTTAGTGGATTTGACAGTGATATAGCCACTAATAATCAAGGAATTAGTGAAACTATTGATGACAACCCAGATGACCCTCAGCCCATCACCTCTGGGGTGGCCAGTGTGGCCAGTGTGGACAGTGTGGCCATACCAGACCCTCAGCCCAGCACATCTGGTGTGGCCAGTGTGGCCACAGACCCTCAGCCCAGCACCTCTGGGGTTGCTAGTGTTACTACCCAAAGGCAGCTCCGCAAGAGGAAATTATCATTTTCCGTGTTATGATAGTGACGATAGTGAAGGTGATATAAGTGACGATGATGAAATCGATTTTATGTCCATAGACGATTCGTCGAGTGACAGTGATTATCATTATTCCCCAGTGAAACGTACTTATGGGCGTCATTACCTACGTTCAGGCAGTGTGCCATATGCAGTCAGAGGCAAGGGTCGTGGCAGTTCACGATCCAAAACCCCAGCCACTGATAGTGAAAGTGATAATGAAGGAGAGTATGCTGGGATGGAGGAAGAGGTGGTGGGTGGCATGGTGCCTGGACCTCGTGGCGCGGTGTGTGGACAGACAAAGGACCACGAGGCACCCTCTCAATCATGTGCTGGCCCCACTCCCGTCCCTCCTGCTCCCCCACGTCCCATGCCACAGGTCCACCCTGCACCATCTGATCGTGAATGTAAGTGGACTGAACATACACCATTCATGCCACATCCTTTCAATTTTTATGGCAGTGGAAGTGGCATCATGCCACACTGTCCTATCACAAATGAGTCTACAGAGTTAGACTATTTTCAACTATACTTTGATGAGCCAATAATGAACCTGATTGTTACTTAGACCAACCTGTACTACCAGTATACAATGGACCATGCAGATTTTTCAGAATCGTCACGGCTGCGCAGGTGGAAAGATACAACTGTGGCTGAAATGTATTTATTCCTTGGTACTGTCATGCTTATGCCACACACATATAAGAACAATATAGCAAACTACTGGTCCACAGACCACTTCATTAGCACTCCAGTCTTCCGTGACCACCTTCCCTGCAACAGAGTCCTTCTGTTGCTGAGAATGTTGCACTTCTCAGATAGGAATACACCAAACCGAAATGACCTCCTCTACAAAATCCGGGAATTGTTTATGTATCTCAAGCAAAAATTCAGTGCCTACTTTTATCCATTCAAGAACATTGTTGTTGACGAGTCCTTGATTCTGTTCAAGGGACGACTGTCATTCAAACAATATATACCAAGCAAACGTAATCGCTTTGGTATAAAACTATTTGTTATGTGTGACTGTGAGACTGGTCTTGTGTTGGATGTCATTATCTACACAGGTAAAAATACACTTGATGATACCAGGCGCATGTTGGGCATTTCTGGTGATGTTGTTCGCAAGATGATGCAGCCATACCTTGGCAAGGGCCATACATTGTTCACAGACAACTGGTACACAAGCCCTATGCTTGCTGATTTCCTATGTGTGAACAATACTGATATATGTGGAACAGTGAGAAGAAATAGAAAACATATGCCAAAGTTCACTGGAGGAAGTGTAGTGCAGGCGTTTCATGCCAATGACATCATGGCACTGTCATGGCATGACAAAGGGACGTGACATTGCTGTCAACCATCCACAGAAACGAGATGGTACAAACAGACAGAATGAGCACGCTCAACAATCAACCTATTGAAAAGCCAGCTGTTGTCATCGACTATACAAACAATATGCGACTAGTCGACAAGTGTGACATGATGATAGGCTTTGTTGACTGTGTGCGTAGGAGTCGCAAGTGGTATATAAAAGTGTTTTTCCACCTTGTGGACAAGACTGGGAAGCAACAACGATATGCAGAATTCACCCTAAATGTCATCAAGCAGATAGGGAGAAAGTATGGTACGACACCTATATCTGCCACTCCACAGCGACCTGTCACCCTACAACAGCGACCTGTCACTCCACAACAGCGACCTGTCACTCCACAACCAGAGGGGGAAGTGCCCAACTGAATAATCCCTAACTGTCACTGCCTGATACCATTACCATCTACTCCAAAGAAGAAGTACTCTCAGAAAAAGTGTGTTGTGTGTGCCTACAGTACACAGCGACCCCAAGTGCGAAAAGACACACGATTCATATGTCAGCAATGTGGAGTGGCACTCTGTATGAATCCATGCTTCTTCGAGTATCATACAGTGGTGGACTTCTAGAAACATAAATAGGACCTGTAAATACCTTATATATATATGTAAACAATAGTAAGTGATTGAACCAGGTGTACAAATTTATTTATCAGTGTGAACATGTGTGTTTGTGACAGTATGATTACTAATTCAGTAACAAATATTTGTGTCTAAACAAGAATTGGCAATGAAATGAATAGATCTGCATCAAAACATTATTATCATTGGATGAAAACAACAGAAAATGGAAAAAAAATGGAAAAAAACGATAAATGTTTCTTGTTTCTGCAAGCGGCAGTGCTCCATGTTGCCGACACCACATCATTTAGCACCAACTTCACGGGCTTATATCTCAGTAAGTACTGGCCCTAAAATGTTTTTTTTAGCCTATCCTATTTATAAAAATGTGCTCTTCATTTAAAAAAAAAAAAAAGATTTTTTTTTTCAAAATATTCGGTCACTTTCGCGAGTGAACGTATATCTACGTGTGGACAGTTTAAGGGTTAAATTATTTTAAACAACCCCATCAATATATAATATGCCAATAACAATAGGATTTTTTTTCATGGGAACGGATTAATCGTTTTCCCTACATTTCTTATGGGAAAATTTGTTTGGTATACATCCTGTTTGGTATAAGTCCAAGGTCGTGGAACGACACATTAAGGATGTATACCGAGGTACCACTGTATAATGGTTGTGAGTTTTAACCCTCTCGGGGTCGGTGCCGTACTAATACGTTTTACGAGCAGGGGTCGGTGCCGTACTAATACGCGTAAATTCTAGCTGCCTCAAGTTAAGCGAGAAACGGCTGGTAGGCCTACATATGAAAGAATGGGTCTGTGTGGTCAGTGAGCGCAGTATAAAAAAATCCTGCAGCACACACTGCATAATTAGAAAAAAAAAATCTGTCCGTTTTTTTTTTGTTTAAAACAGCGACTTTGTAGTCTATTTTCGTATGGTATTTATTGATGTATTCTCATTTTCTTGGTCTCATTTGATAGAATGGAAGATATATTACAGAAATAGAGATGATTTTGATTGGTTTGACAATGACAAGTAACTTGAAATTGAGCTGAAAGTAGCGAAAATGTTCGATTTTAGCCAATGTTCAAGAGTAAACAAATCACACCATGTGTCCAATACACATCAACTGGCGAGTCTAATATTCTTGCACAAGTGCGCTGATATTATTTATACCATTTTAACAATGATGCAGTTGTATACATAACAGTAAATCTTCTATTTTTTGTGAGAATAAAAATTCAAAATGGAAAGCAAAAGTAATGTAAGATAGGCCTGGAGACGTGACTAATGAACAGAGAAGATGTTATTTTAGTGCCAGGAATGTCTGCCTTGTTTATTCTGGACCCTACTTTGAAATTGGCATCGTTTGAAATTTGTGTGAAATTGGCCAAATTGCCATTTTCTGACCACTATTTTGGGTAGTTGAAATTGGTAAATAGGCAGTTTCTTGTGCTCAATTGATAGAAGAAATGGAGTTCTAGCGAAATAGCTATGATTTTAGTGGACTGGAACATTGGAATTGGCCAAAAATAGGGCTCAAAGTGGGCGAAATCGCCGATGCGTAAACATCTTCGCGACCGATAACTTCGCGAGAGCATAATTCCGTACGTTTTCATTAAAATTTCATACTTTTGATGTCGTTATGATCGGAAAATGATTCTCTATCATTTCATAAGAAATTTTTTTTTTTTTTCCAAAAAAATTTCGACCCTGAGAACGTGCTTCCGAGAAGGCCTGTCGACCCTCAAAGGGTTAAATGTTCATACAGTAGTGTACTTTATATTGAAATAAACAGAATAGAGGAAATCAGCTCTAATATACTACATTATTTAGGTATGAATACTGGTCAGAGCCCGTCCTAAGTCCAAGGCATTGTTAAACGAGTATGTCGCTAAGTGAGAAGAGGCTGAATTTTATTGTTTATTGTTTTTTCATGCCTAGTTCTATTGCTAACTCAATATAAGTTAGTGTAAACTTGTTATCTGGCATTTATATCATTTATAAGTTAGAAAAAATGGCATTCTGCTTTCCGGCGATGTCCGCTTTCCTAACCTGCCATATAAGTGGGGCCCTACTGTATAAGGGTCTAGACATATTTACAAAAGAGAATACTTTAGATGAAGATAATGTGAACTCCCAGTAGCCAGATAAAATGGAATCCACTGAATTAACTAAAAAATAATGAAGTCACTACACAATATTGCAGAAAAGGATAAGATGAGCTGTCATCACTGACTCTGAAAAAACGTAGAAGTTCTAAATTATCCACTCTGGAAAATTTGGGGCTTTCCTTAAATGAAAATAAACATGGAAAACATAGACAACCTTTTACATTAACATAAATATCAATAGACAAATTTTGCAAACTTTCCCATTCATATCTGTGGCTCCTCTCTGGACTCAACAGCAAATGATTTATTTGAAGACATAGGTACTTGGACACCTTGGCTTATCTGATCATAAGGCTTTCTTTATTAAACTTAAAATACAGGTTGACTATCACTAATCCAGCATCATCGGGACCTGTAGGAAGCCGGATTACAGAGTGGTGAGGTTAGAATACACTAAACCCAACAGCTAACCACCTCATGTTGCCATTAAAATACCCCGTAAATCAGTACAAGTTGGTTAACTCTCTCACTGTTGTGACCCCCACTCGCAAACTAGATCTCAGTGTCGAAGAATTAAAACAAAAAAATTATTGTATGAAATGATAGAGAATCTTTTTCTGACGGTAATGAATCCAAAAGTATGAAATTTGATGGAAAACTTATGGAATTATGCAACCAAACTCATAGCTATTTCACTAGTATTCCTTCTATTCTGTCGATTGAGTACAAGAAACCACTCATTTACCAATTTTAACTACCCAATAAAGTAATCAGAAATCAATAATTTGGCCAATTTCACACAAATTTCAAGAGATGTCAATTTCAAAAAATTTTTTTTTTTATTAACACATCAGCCGATTCCCACCAAGGCAGGGTGGCCCGAAAAAAGAAAAACTTTCGTCATCATTCACTCCATCACTGTCTTGCCAGAGGGGTGCTTTACACTACAGTTATAAAACTGCAACATTAACACCCCTCCTTCAGAGTGCAGACACTGTACTTCCCATCTCCAGGACTCAAGTCCGGCCTGCCGGTTTCCCTGAATCCCTTCATAAATGTTACTTTGCTCACACTCCAACAGCACGTCAAGTATTAAAAACCATTTGTCTCCATTCACTCCTATCAAATACGCACACGCATGCTTGCTGGAAATCCAAGCCCCTTGCACACAAAACCTCTTTACCCTCCTCCAACCTTTCCTAGGCCGACCCCTACCCCGCCTTCCTCCACTACAGATTTATACACTCTCAAGGTCATTCTGTTTTGTTCCATTCTCTCTACATGTCCGAACCACCTCAACAACCCCTCCTCAGCCCTCTGGATAATAGTTTTGTAATCCCGCACCTCCTCCTAATTTCCAAACTCCGAATTCTCTGCATTATATTCACACCACACATTGACCTCAGACATGACATCTCCACTGCCTCCAGCCTTCTCCTCGTTGCGACATTCATCACCCATGCTTCACACCCATATAAGAGTGTTGGTATAACTATACTCTCATACATTCCCCTCTTAACTTCCATGGACAAAGTTCTTTGTCTCCACAGACTCCGAAGTGCACCACTCACCCTTTTTCCCTCATCAATTCTATGATTCACCTCATCCTTCATAGACCCATCTGCTGACATGTCCACTCCCAAATATCTGAATACATTCACCTCCTCCATACTCTCTCCCTCCAATCTGATATCCAATCTTTCGTCACCTAATCTTTTTGTTATCCTCATCACCTTACTCTTTCCTATATTCACTTTCAATTTTCTTCTTTTACATACCTTACCAAATTCATCCACCAACCTCTGCAACTTCTCTTCAAAATCTCCCAAAAGCACAGTGTCATCAGCAAAAAGCAACTGTGACAACTCCCACTTTGTATTTGATTCTTTGTCTTTTAACCCCACACCTTTTCCCAAGACCCTCGCATTCACTTCTCTTACAACCCCATCTATAAATACAGTGGTACCTCGAGTTACGATGGTCCCCAAAATCGCCCTTTTATGAAGTTTATTTTTTTAAATTCTTTTGTAGGTATATTTTTGGGGGTGTAAAAGGACTAGTCTATTTTACATTATTCCTTATGGGGATAAATTCGTTTGGTAATGGCACTTGAACAGCATTCTCGAACGAAAAAATATCGTAACTCGAGGTACCACTGTATATTGAACAACCACGGTGACATCACACATCCCTGTCTAAGGCCTACTTTTACCGAGAAATAATCTCCCTCTCTCCTACACACTCTAACCTGAGCCTCACTATCCTCATAAAAGCTCTTCACTGCTTTCAGTAACCTACCTCCTATTCCATACACCTGCAACATCTGCCACATTGCCCCCCCTATCCACCCTATCATATGCCTTTTCCAAATCCATAAATGCCACAAAAACCTCTTTACCCTTATCCAAATACTGTTCACCTATATGTTTTACTGCAAACACTTGGTCTACACACCCCCTACCTTTCCTAAAGCCACCTTGTTCATCTGCTATTCTGCTCTCCATCTTACTCTTAATTCTTTCAATAATAACTCTACCATACACTTTACCTGGTATACTCAACAGACTTAATCCCCTATAATTTTTGCACTCTCTTTTGTCCCCTTTGCCTTTATACAAAGGAACAATACACGCTCTCTGCCAGTCCCTAGGTACCTTACCCTCTTCCATACATGTATTAAATAAAGCACCAACCACTCCAAAACTATATCTCCATGCTTTTAACATTTCTACCTTTATCCCATCAATCCCAGCTGCCTTACCCCTTTCATTCTACCCACTGCCTCACGAACACTCCCACTCCACTCACAACTAGCTCTTCCGCACTCCTACAAGATGTTATTCCTCCTTGCCCTATACACGAAATCACAGCTTCCCTGTCTTCATCAACATTTAACAACTCCTCAAAATATTCCCTCCATCTTCCCGATACCTCTAACTCTCCATTTAATAACTCTCCTCTCCTATTTTTAACTGTCAAATCCATTTGTTCCCTAGGCTTCCTCAACTTATTAATCTCACTCCAAAACTTTTTCTTATTTTCAACAAAATTTGTTGATAACATCTCACCCATTCTCTCATTTGCTCTTTTTACATTGCTTGACCACTCTCTTAACCTCTTTTTTTTCTTCATACTCTTCCCTCCTTGCATCACTTCTACTTTGTAAAACCTCTCATATTATAACTTTTTCTCCCTTACTACTCTCTTTACATCATCATTCCACCAATCGCTCTTCTTCCCTCCCACATCCACTTTCCTGTAACCACAAACTACTGCTGAACACTCTAACACTACATTCTTTAACCTACTCCATACATCTTCGACCCCATTGCCTACACTCTCACTAGCCCATCTATCCTCCAATAGTTGTTTATATCTTACCCTAACTGCCTCCTCTTTTAGTTAATAAACCTTCACCACTCTCTTACTTACTGCTTCTATTTTCCTTGTATCCCATCTACCTTTCACTCCCACTTTAGCTACAACTAAAAAGTGATCTGATATATCTGTGGCCCCTCTATAAACATGTACATCCTGAAGTCTACTCAACAGTCTTTTATCTACCAAGACATAGTCCAACAAACTACTGTCATTACGCCCTACATCATATCTTGTATACTTATTTATCCTCTTTTTCTTAAAATATGTATTACCTATAACTAAACTCCTTTCTATACAAAGTTCAATCAAAGGGCTCCCATTTTCATTTACACCTGGCACCCCAAACTTACCTACTACACCCTCTCTACATGTTTCTCCTACTTTAGCATTTAGGTCCCCTACTACAATTACTCTCTCACATGGTTCAAAGGTTCCTATACATTCGCTTAACATCTCCCAAAATCTCTCTCTCTCCTCTACACTCCTCTCTTCTCCAGGTTCATACACGCTTTTATAACCCACTTTTCGCATCTGACCCTTATTTTAATCCACATAATCCTTGAATTTACACATTTATATTCCCTCTTCTCCTTCCATAACTGGTCCTTCAACTTTATTGCTACCCCTTCCTTAGCTCTAACTCTCTCAGATACTCCTGACTTAATCCCATTTATTTCTCCCCACTGAAACTTGCCTACCCCCTTCAGCTTTGTTTCGCTTAGGGCCAGGACATCCAACTTCTTTTCATTCATAACATCAGCAATCATCTCTTTCTTATCATCCGCACTACATCCACGCACATTCAAACATCCCAGTTTTATAAAGCTTTTCTTATTCTTATTCGTTGTTTTAGTAAATGTGTACAGGAGAAGGGGTTACTAGCCCATTGCTCCCGGCATTTTAGTCGCCTTATATGAAACGCATGGCTTACGGAGGAAGAATTCTTTCCACTTCCCCATGGACAATAGAGGAAATAAAGAAGAAAAGAAGAACAAGAGCTATTAACCCTTTGGGGGTCGGTGCCGTACTAGTACGTTTACGAGCAGGGGTTGGTGCCGTACTAGCGCCCAAATTCTAGCGGCCTCAATTTAAGCAGAAAACGTCTGGTAGGCATACATATGAAAGAATGGGTCTGTGTGGTCAGTGTGCGCAGTATAAAAAATCCTGCAGTACACACTGCATAATGAGAGAAAAACTGACCGTTTTTCGGTTAAAACAGCACTTTGCAGTCGATTTTTGTATGGTTTTTATTGATGTATTCTCGTTTTCTTGGTCTCATTTGATAGAATGGAAGATATATTACAGAAATGGAGATGATTTAGATTGGTATGACAATGACAAGTACCTTGAAATTGAGCTCAAAGTAGCGAAAATGTTCGATTTTTGACGATGTTCAAGAGTAAACAAATCACACCATGCCTCCAATACACATCAACTGGCGAATCTTATATTCATGCACTAGTGCTCTGATATTATTTATACCATTTTTACAATGATGCAGTTGTATACATAACAGTAAATCTTCTATTTTTTTTTTTGAGAATAAAATTCAAAATGAAAAGCAAAAGTAATTGAACAGGGCCTGGAACGTGACTAATGAACAGAGAACATGTTATTTTAGTGCCAGGAATGTCTGCCTTGTTTACTCTGGACCCTATTTTGAAATCTGCATCGTTTGAAATTTTGAAATTGAAAATGGCCATTTTCTGACCACTATTTTGGGTAGATGAAATTGGTAAATAGGCGGTTTCTTGTACTCATTCGATAGAAGAAATGTAGTTCTAGCAAAATAGCTATAATTTTAGGAGACTGAAACATTGGAATTTGTCGAAATGAGGGCTCAAAGTGGGCAAAATCGCTGATGCGTAAGTGTCATGGCTACCGCTAACTCGCAAAGCATAATTCCGTTAGTTTTCGATCAAATTTGATAATTTTGGTGGCGTTATGATCGGAAAAAGATTCTCTATCATTTCATAAGAAAAAAATCATTTTTTTTTTCCAAAAATTTTTCGACCCCAGGAACACTTTCCTGAGAAGGCCTGTCGACCCCCAAAGGGTTAAGAAAAAGAAGAAAAACATAGATGTGTGTATGTATATATATGCATGTGCATGCCTGTGTAGTGTAACCTACTTGTAAGTAGAAGTAGCTAGATATACCTGTTATCCAGCGTGTTTATGAGACAGAAAAAGACACCAGCAATCCTACCATCATGTAAAACAGTTTCAGGTTTCTGTTTCACAGTGTTCAGAAGAAACAATGCAGACATTTCTGGCACTTAAATACCATTTTCTCTGTTTATTAGTCCCATCTCCAGGCCCCTCTTATATTACACTTGCTTTTCATTCTGAATTTTCATTTGCACAAAAAAATATAAGATTTACTATTATGTAGACAACTGAATTATTGTAATAATTGTATAAATAATGTCAACCCATTCGCTGCGTATTAGACTGGCCAGTTGGACACATATTGGACGGTGGCGTCCATTTGTTTACTCTGAACATCGGCAAAATCAAACATTTCCACTACTTTGAGCTCAATTTCAAGGTAATTTTCATTGTGAAACCAATCAAAATCATCTCTATTTCTGTAATATATCTTCCATTCTATCAAATGAGATCAAGAAAACGAGAATACAACCATAAATACAATACAAAAATACACCTCAAAGTCGGCGTTTTAAACCAAGCACACAGTCGGAGTTTTTTCTCATTATCACAGTGTGCTGCAGGATTTTTATACTGCGCACATTGACCACACAGACCCATTCTCTCACGTGTTTGTCTACCAGCTGTCTCCCGCTAGATTTGAAGCTGCTAGAATTTCGCAGTACACTGGCTTGCAAGCGTAGTACTACACACCCGACAGTGAAAGGGTTAATAAACTAAAGAGTTACCAATAAGACAACTCTGCAGTGATTCTCTATTGTTTTCTCACAAGTCTGAAGGAAGAGAGCAGTATGAATGAAATTTCTGGATCTTATTAAATAATATCCTCAATGGACCCAAAGCTGGGGCAGTGCCAGGATTTTTTTTTTTTATTTTAGGTTCTTAGGGAAAGCTATCTGCCTGAATGGGGATATAGAGGGACTCTTGCATTTGTAGAGCAAGCACACTGATTTTACTTAGTGAATATTATGGATCAGTATAAATAGAAATGTAATCTAAAGATACTTTCATTCTCACTTTAAAAAAGTGAGAAAATACTTGACAATATAAAAAAACAAAAATAAAGATTACATTAAAGTGGATCAATATATATATATACCTTGCCATCAAAATAATGACTATTAATACTGTACGTATATGGTAATGATATACAGGAGAGCATAATAGAGTCATTCTACTCTCAAATGAGACTCACAGTAACTGAAAAGCTATAGCAATATGATTCTTCTGTTGTGTTTGGAAGCAAAATATCAATGATACCTTCAACATTCAGACTTTTGGCTTTTTTTTTATCACACTGGCCATCTCCCACCGAGGTAGAGTAACCCAAAAAAGACACTTTCACCATCACTCACTCTATCACTGTCTTGCCAGAGGTGATTAGCTACTACATTTTAGATGCCCTTCCAAAACTGCATCTATCAGCACTGCATTGCACAGTGTATATGGCATTCACTGTGGCGAGAGGCAAATGTAGAGTGCCTGTTTACATGAAGAACAGAGAGGAAATCAAGAACAGCAAACCAGTGTCACTCATTCATATCAATCAATGGCCAGATTCTTGAGAAAACAATCTCATGGCAGATAACAGCATTTTTGACTACCACTCTTCATGACCCCACAATATGGCTGCAGAAAAGTCACTCTGCTGCTGATCTGTTGTTAAACCTCTTCACTCTGTGGCACGAGTCAATGGATGAATCCAAGATCAGCTGTATAGTTATCACTGGACACTGCTGGCACTTTCAACCCAGTGTGGCACCAGGAACTCTTGGCAAAACTGCAAGCATTAGGAGTCTATGGCTCGGCACTATGCCTCCTTAGTGATTAACTTCAAGTTAGATCTCTATGAGTAGTTCTCCATAGAACAGTCAACAAGACACTCACGATGCCAGTGTTCAACAGGGAAGTGTGGTTGACTATTGTTAAAGAATGTCTACTTCAATAACCTTCTTTAACTCATACCAGAGTACAGTCATCTTCAAGCCTATGAGGATGACTGTACTCTGACTTATACTTATCTAAGAGAGGACATGTCAGATGCTCTCAGGTACATGAATTACCATTTTATAGCTATATCAGTCTTGGAAAAATGATGGTACAGTGGACCCCTGACTAACGAGCAAAATTCATTCCAGAAGCCTGCTCAAGTGCCATTACCGAACAAATTTACTCCCTTAAGAAATAATGTCAAATAGGTTAGTCCATTTCAGACCCCCAAAAATACACTTACAAAAGCACTTACAATATTATACTTACATAATTGTACGATTTCCGGGGTTCTCGTTAGTCAGGGGTCCACTGTAGGTTACAAATGCTTTTGAGAAAACACAAATGATGATGGTCTCTAGGCACCATGATGGTAATGCTGA
The DNA here is from genome assembly GCA_009830355.1 of Cherax destructor. Classification (NCBI taxonomy): domain Eukaryota; kingdom Metazoa; phylum Arthropoda; class Malacostraca; order Decapoda; family Parastacidae; genus Cherax; species Cherax destructor. The sequence goes on along the minus strand of WNWK01008905.1, from coordinate 9,498 downwards.
AGCAGTGGTAAGAATGAATCGGAGAGTGTTGGAACCCAGGGATGAGGTGGCTATCCCAAGGGTGAAATCTGACTCCAAACTGTATATGAAGAACCACATAGTAAATCTTACAAGCAAGGCAGCCAAGAAGCTAACAGCACTAAGGCATATCTCATACCTACTCAACAGCAGATGCTTCAAAAATTTGTACAAGGCACAAGGGCACTCACACCTTGAATATGTTTAACTTTCTTGGACTGCCTTCCCCCTGTCTCATCTACAACTTGTGGACAGAATAGAGAAAAGAGCAAGACAACTTCTTTCTTGCCTGGACCTGACCTGGATAGATACATCATTTCAGCAGAGCCTTCAACACCGGAAAGATGTAGGTGGTCTTACTTTTATGTACAAGGCCAAGGCCACTTGGCTCCACTTCACAGACAGCAAGACAGCTTCTATAAAACAAGATGGGCAACAAACAGCAACTACATTCTGGCTGTACCCTTCTCAAGAACATCACTTCATCTGAGATTATTCATTTCTAGACTGACTCAAATCTGAGCATGTTTGTACAACATAACATCAATAAAATAAAGTAAGTTGACCAAATGAAATTGCTGGCCCACAGCTGGCTCTAACTTCATCCTGATCCTCTGTATGTATGCCTCATAACAATAAAAAAGGCTTTCAAATGAGCTGAGATAGGTAACAGCATTTAGCTCATAAATAAAGGTAGGAACTCAAATCTAACTCTGCAAAAATCCTTGTGTAAATAAAAGAGAGAGAAAGTAAGAAAGGAAATCAAAATCTAACAGTTACAATACAGATAATTTCAGTGAATAATAATGAGTTTACTCACCTTGTGCAGCCTTTTCAATAAATCTCAGCTCAGATTCAAAGTTATTGAGATCAGCAAACTTTAGGCGTATGGTGTCTTGGATATAGTGCAACAAGCTCATCTTCTTGTCTGCTGACTTGGTGTCACATAACGTATCCAGACTTGAAAGTTTAAATCCATATGCTGGTCCCCGTTTGCTGCTGTTCATGTAGTTACCTGTCAAAACAAAGGAACTATAATATTTGGTCAAGTGTTGGAAGGGCATTTGAAATGCAGTGTCTACACGCTCCTGGCAAGAGGGCTATTAAATGAGTGATGGTGAATGCATTTCTTACTTTGGTTCATCCTGCTGTGCTCAGAAACTGTTATTTTGGTAAATAAATAATTCACCAATAATAAAAATGGCATATTATGAAATTTAATTAGTTTATTGTTGCTGACCAGTTATTTTGTGTTACTTTATTGAATTTAACAGTCAAGTTAAATTTAGTAAAGTTTTTGTCAATCAACTTCATAAGTAAAAAAATCAAGAAAGGAACTGAAAACTAGACTACATAGAGTATTTACAAACAACATAGAGTAATGGGATTAAGTCAGGAGTATGTGAGAGAGTTAGAACTAAGGAAGGGGTAGCAATAATGTTGAAGGATCAGTTATGGAAGGAGAAGAGGGAATATAAATGTGTAAATTCAAGGATTATGTGGACTAAAATAAGGGTCGGATGCAAAAAGTGGGTCATAATAAGCGTGTATGCACCTGGAGAAGAGAGGAGTGTAGAGGGGAGAGAGAGATTTTGGGAGATGTTAAGCGAATGTATAGGAACTTTTGAACCAAGTGAGAGGGTAATTGTGATAGGGGACCTAAATGCTAAAGTAGGAGAAACATGTAGAGAGGGTGTGGTAGGTAAGTTTGGGGTGCCAGGTGTAAATGATAATGGGAGCCCTTTGATTGAACTTTGTATAGAAAGGGGTTTAGTTATAGGTAATACATATTTTAAGAAAAAGAGGATAATAAATATACAAGATCCTAGGTAGTAGGTTGGTAGACAGCAACCGCCCAAGGAGGTACTACCGTCCTGCCAAGTGAGTGTAAAACGAAAGCCTGTAATTGTTTTACATGATGGAAGGATTGCTGGTGTCTTTTTTCTGTCTCATAAACATGCAAGATTTCAGGTACATCTTGCTACTTCTACTTACACTTAGGTCACACTACACATTCATGTACAAGCATATATATACAAACCCCACTAGGTTTTCTTCTATTTTCTTACTAGTTCTTGTTCTTATTTCCTTTTATCTCCATGGGGAAGTGGAACAGAATTCTTCCTCCGTAAGCCATGCGTGTCGTAAGAGGCGACTAAAATGCCGGGAGCAAGGGGCTAGTAACCCCTTCTCCTGTATATATTACTAAATGTAAAAGGAGAAACTTTCGTTTTTCCTTTTGGGCCACCCCGCTTCGGTGGGAAACGGCCGACGTGTTGAATGACTAGTTTGTTGGACTACGTATTGGTAGATAAAAGACTGTTGAGTAGACTTCAGGATGTACATGTTTATAGAGGGGCCACAGATATATCAGATCACTTTTTAGTTGTAGCTAAAGTGAGAGTAAAAGGTAAATGGGATACAAGGAAAATAGAAGCAGTAAGTAAGAGAGAGGTGAAGGTTTATAAACTAAAAGAGGAGGCAGTTAGGGTAAGATATAAACAACTATTGGAGGATAGATCGGCTAGTGAGAGTGTAGGCAATGAGGTCGAAGATGTATGGGGTAGGTTAAAGAATGTAGTGTTAGAATGTTCAGCAGAAGTTTGTGGTTACAGGAAAGTGGGTGGGGGAGTGAAGAAGAGCAATTGGTGGAATGATGATGTAAAGAGAGTAGAAAGGGAGAAAAAGTTAGAATATGAGAGGTTTTTACAAAGTAGAAGTGATGCAAGGAGGAAGAGTATATGGAGAGAAAAAAAGAGGTTAAGAGAGTGGTGAAGAAATTTAAAAAGAGAGCAAATGAGAGAGTGGGTGAGATGTTAACAACAAATTTTGTTGAAAATAAGAAAAAGTTTTGGAGTGAGATAAATAAGTTGAGGAAGCCTAGGGAACAAATGGATTTGACGGTTAAAAATAGGAGAGGAGAGTTATTAAATGGAGAGTTAGAGGTATCGGGAAGATGGAGGGAATATTTTGAGGAGTTGTTAAATGTTGATGAAGACAGAGAAGCTGTGATTTCATATATAGGGCAAGGAGGAATAACATCTTCTAGGAATGTGGAAGAGCCAGTTGTGAGTGTGGGGGAAGTTCGTGAGGCAGTGGGTAGAATGAAGGGGGGTAAGGAAGCTGGGATTGATGGGATAAAGATAGAAATGTTAAAAGCAGGCGGGGATATAGTTTTGGAGTGGTTGGTGCTATTATTTAATAAATGTATGGAAGAGGGTAAGGTACCTAGGGATTAGCAGAGAGCGTGTATTGTTCCTTTGTATATAGGCAAAGGGGACAAAAGAGAGTGCAAAAATCATAGGGGAATAAGTCTGTTGAGTTCTCCATGGGGAAGTGGAACAGAATTCTTCCTCCGTAAGAGATGCGTGTTGTAAAAGGCGACTAAAATGCCGGGTGCAAGGGGCTAGTAACCCCTTCTCCTGTATATATTACTAAATGTAAAAGGAGAAACTTTCGTTTTTTCTTTTGGGCCACCCTGCTTCGGTGGGAAACGGCCGACGTGTTGAAAGAAGAAAGAAGTAAAAGGAGAAACTTTCATTTTTCCTTTTGGGCCACCGTGCCTCGGTGGGAAACGGCCGACATGTTGAAAGAAGAAAGAAGTCTGTTGAGTATACCTGGTAAAGTGTATGGTAGAATTATTATTGAAAGAATTAAGAGTAAGACAGAAAGCAGGATAGCAGATGAACAAGGGGGCTTTAGGAAAGGTAGGGGGTGTGTAGACCAAGTGTTTACAGTGAAACATATAGGTGAACAGTATTTAGAGAAGGGTAAAGAGGTGTTTGTGGCATTTATGGATTTGGAAAAGGCATATGATAGGGTGGATAGGGGGGCAATGTGGCAGATGTTGCAGGTGTATGGAATAGGAGGTAGATTACTGAAAGCAGTGAAGAGCTTTTATGAGGATAGTGAGGTTCAGGTTAGAGTGTGTAGGAGAGAGGGAGATTATTTCCCAGTAAAAGTAGGCCTTAGACAATAATGTGTGATGTCACCGTGGATGTTCAATATATTTATAGATGGGGTTGTAAGAGAAGTCAATGCAAGGGTCTTGGTATGAGGTGTGGGGTTAAAAAACAAAGAATCAAATACAAAGTGGGAGTTGTCACAGTTGCTTTTTGCTGATGACACTGTGCTTTTGGGAGATTCTGAAGAGAAGTTGCAGAGGTTGGTGGATGAATTTGGTAGGGTATGTAAAAGAAGAAAATTGAAATTGAATATAGGAAAGAGTAAGGTAATGAGGATAACAAAAAGATTAGGTGATGAAAGATTGGATATCAGATTGGAGGGAGAGAGTATGGAGGAGGTGAATGTATTCAGATATTTAGGAGTGGACATGTTGGCAGATGGGTCTATGAAGGATGAGGTGAATCATAGAATTGATGAAGGGAAAAGGGTGAGTGGTGCACTTCGGAGTCTGTGGATACAAAGAACTTTGTCCATGGAAGTTAAGAGGGGAATGTATGAGAGTATAGTTATACCAACACTCTTATATTGGTGTGAAGCATGGGTGATGAATGTCGCAACGAGGAGAAGGCTGGAGGCAGTGGAGATGTCATGTCTGAGGTCAATGTGTGGTGTGAATATAATGCAGAGAATTCGGAGTTTGGAAATTAGGAGGAGGTGCGGGATTACCAAAACTATTATCCAGAGGGCTGAGGAGAGGTTGTTGAGGTGGTTCGGACATGTAGAGAGAATGGAACAAAACAGAATGACCTCGAGAATGTATAAAACTGTAGTGGAGGGAAGGCGGGGTAGGGGTCGGCCTAGGAAAGGTTGGAGGGAGGGGGTAAAAGAGGTTTTGTGTGCGAGGGGCTTGGATTTCCAGCAAGCATGCGTGTGCGTATTTGATAGGAGTGAATGGAGACAAATGGTTTTTAATACTTGACGTGCTGTTGGAGAGTGAGCAAAGTAACATTTATGAAGGGATTCAGGGAAACTGGCAGGCCGGACTTGAGTCCTGGAGATGGGAAGTACAGTGTCTGCACTCTGAAGGAGGGGTGTTAATGTTGCAGTTTTATAACTGTAGTGTAAAGCACCCCTCTGGCAAGACAGTGATGAAGTGAATGATGATGAAAGTTTTTCTTTTTCAGGCCACCCTGCCTTTGTTGTTAATCGGCGGGTGTGTTAATAAATAAATAATTGAGTAATATATTATGCAAAAATTATTCCTCCAGTTCATTTGTACTATTCCCTTCTCTCTTGCCTATGATACATTTTCATATAAGTACAGTGGTACCTCTACTTACGAGCAAAATTCGTTAGACGGCTATTCAAGTGCCGATACCGAAGGAATTTTTTCCCATAAGAAATAATGAAAATTAGATTAATCCATTTCAGACCCCCAAAAATACACTTACAAAAGCACCTACAAAAATATACTTACATAATTGTTCGAGTTGGGAGCTGCTCGTAAGTAGAGGTACCACTGTATTTAAATGTATTTAACTTGCTTTCTTAATTTGGAATTAAACTAGTGTACTTACCAAACGCAAGAATAACTTCAAGCATTCTTCTCAACTTATTGCTGTTCTTGACAGATCGGGATGCTGTGATGATGGCATGCACTTGCTGCAACATAAGGAAAATATATATGTATATATGTGATTAATTTAAACATAATAGAAAAAATATCAGGATGAATGACACATGTGCTAAAGCACATTATAGCTAATAATAACAGCATAAGGAATTACCTGCTTACAATGTAAATATATATTTTACATACCGTACTATGGAATTCTCATGACAATTCGATCAGAATCATACCAAGGTGATCAAAATTTAATCAACTTATAGGACAAGAAATAAAAATTAACAAATTAACTCACCGGTGTGACAATATGCACACTATCAAAGAAATTTGCAATGAAGCTCATTATTTGAAGTTTCGTAGAAAGTCTGTCAATTTTGCTGAGTTGTAACATGTACTGATCTTCTTCTGTTAGTTGATTTATAGGCTTTCGTTCCCTCTCATATTCTCGGTAAGCTTTAATCTGGCAAGAGACAAAACGATGAGCAAACAAAAAATTCACAAAACCCTTAAAAAATACATGCAATTTTGCAGATAAAAGATGAAAAAAATATTGGGTTATACAATACCCCTTTATCAGATACCCCACTTAACTCAAGGCTAAGCAATCTCTTGAACTCTGTCATTTATGTTTCTGACTTGACCCCTCTTAATTTGTACAAAAAAAAAAAAAAATGCATACGTGATCAGATTTTAACCCTTAACCCTTTGGGGGTCCAAGGGGTCTCTCTGAAACACGTTCTCAGGGTCCACGAATTTAAAAAAAAAAATTATGTTTTCTTATGAAATGATAGAGAATCTTTTTCCGATCATAACACCACAAAAATTATGAAATTTGATCGAAAACTAACGGAATTATGCTTTCGCGAAGTTAGTGGTATCCATGACATTTACGCATCGGCGATTTCGCCCACTTTGAGCACTATTTTCGGCAAATTCCAATGTTTCTGTCTACTAAAATTATAGCTATTTCGCTAGAAATCCATTTCTTCTATCGATTGAGTACAAGAAACTTCCTATTTACCAATTTCCCAATTACCCAAAATATGGTCGGGAAAAAGGGAAAATTTAATTTCCCCAAATTTCAAACGATGCCAATTTCAATATAGGGGCATAATAAACAAGGCAGACATTCCTGGCACTAAAAAAAACATCTTCTCTGTTCATTAGTCACGTCTCCAGGCCCCCCTTACATTACTTTTGCTTTCCATTTTTTTTTTATTCTCACAAAAAAAAGAAGATTTACTGTTATGTATACAACTGCATCATTGTAAAAATGGTTAAAAAATAATATCAGCGCACTTGTGCAAGAATACCTAAATACCTTTAAAAATATTGCAATAACATGCCCCACTTTTTAAAGAGTTGTTGATGGGGGGAGGATGGGAGGGGGGGAGAAGGGGGGTAGGCTAGTGTTTGAAGGGAATCCTTCCTTCACTATACCAAGTTTTTTTCTGGGGTTACTTTTTTTTTTTAATCCCCTTGGCCCCAGCGAGTCCTGGACCTCTTTCAACAAAAAATTTGTCCAGGGAGCTCTTTTCTGTTTTCTTTAACACATCCCTGAAATGACACACCACTGTGTCATTGTACAGGTAGCAGGGCCTGCAACAGCATGGGGGGGGTGATATTCATCCAAAACCCTTTCCCATCCTCCATTTCGATTCAAACCCTTGAAAAAGGGGCCCTTCTTCCATCTGGGTTCCCACCCCCTCCTCCTCTGAACCATTGTCCTGAACTGGTCTCTTGTTCCAGTTGCTGTTGAAGCTCTTGCAGATCTTCAGTTTTTTCCTTGTGCTCCTCCACCAACTTTTCCCACATCCTCACCACTCCCTTTTCCCCCAAGTTGTTTCCAAAATTTTTCCCCCACAACAGGCTCAGGCTCAGGCTCAGGCTCAGGGTTCTGAGGCTCACCCCCAAAACCTTAAAAAATCCCTCTAACACGCGGCCACAATTTTCCCCAGGCAGAGTTAAAAGTCCGGGTATACCCCCCCCAAGCCTTCCCCTAAAAAGGTTTAAAATCAATAGGGAAATGTTTTCCAAAATTTCTTAGGGTTATATTCATGTCTGTGGTAAATAAAAGCATTTTTGAAACATTGCTTTGGTGTAGAGTTTTAAAGTTGGAAATGACCTGCTGGCCCAGGGGTGGGGGAGGAGGGTATAGCAAATTTTACTTTTATGAATTTAAAACCCCCCCAATTTTCTCTACCAAGTTTGGGGGGGATAAAGGGGCATTGTCCATTATCAGGGGGCATTAAATGGGAAATTATTTCAATAGATATTTCTTCCCCTGGGGCCAAAAAACCGCCATTGAACCAATCTAAGAAAATGTCCTTTTTTCCCAAGCCTTTTTGAACTTCACATCCCCACAAGTTAGACTTGCTGACACCGCATTCCAAAAACTCGGGGGTTTTTAAAAGATACACCCGTAAAAGGGTTTCCCTTTTTCAATCACCACGGGTTAGCACAAAGCATCAAAAGGCGTCTTTCGGGCTTTTTCCCGGGTGTGCCTTTTTCCCCCTAGTAATGTAGGTCCCGTTGGGGATTTTCTTCCAAAACAGGCCCGTTTTATCACAATTAAACACTTGTTGGGGGAGGGGTTTTTCAGCCTCATGTACCCTGGAATTCAGGCCCTATTTTTCAGCCCCAATTTTTTCAGAACTGGGTGCCTCCCTTTCCCCACAACACTATGCCCCCATTCTTAAAATTTTTGAAACCAGCCTCTGCTTTTTAAATTCACTCCTTAGCACTGGGCAGGATTTTCTTAATGAGATCATCATGCCCCGCCTTTCTTTTTTACATTTAAAAACCTCCAAAAAAATATCTCCTGCTAACTGTTTCGTTGATCCACACCAACAAAACCTTTCCCCTCTTCCAGCCTTTTGGTCTGTGTTTTGGATCACAGATGAACCTTTTTCAACAACAGCTTCTGATTTTGAATTTTTTTTTGGCCCGGGGATGGAGAAAAGGGTTTCCCTACAGCCTGGCCGCTATGATGCCTCCACTTTCATATTTTTTTTATTATCTCCTTCTTCAGTTCTACTCATGTATTTCTGTTCCCCTTTCCACAGGCTTACCACTAGGATCTTTTCCCTTGGGCCCCTGGTATTATTTAGCAGTTGCAAGCACTAAAAAAAGGGGAAAAATGACAATATACTGGGAAGAAAGCGTGGGGGTGGGGGGGTGGTGCCCCTGCAAAGCACACTGACGCTCCCGGGGCGTGCTCAGCTGGGGCGCCACGGACAGTCCGTCGAATTTTCAAGCAAACCGTTTCCAAACAATTTTTTACGTTATAAATAGACCAAAAAAAACGTAAGATGACCATCTTCAAAAAACCACTGTACACAAATGGACTAACTCTTCCAAAACATTTAATAGGTATCCCCCAGGAAGTGTCCGGGGCCACTTATTCCCCATTTATATCAAACCTACCAATGCAAACCATCTCAAACCCATTTTTCAGATGACCTCAAAGTCTTCTCACCAAACCCAGTCATACTAAACACTGTTAATGCTGGGGTTACAGAAAATATCTCGTGGATGGAAAAGCATCTCAATACTGACAAGACCTATTTTATTCAGTTTGAAACACAGCTAAAAAGTTCCCCCTTTTAAAATAATGCTCAATGGGCCCCATCCCCCAAGACTCTGAGGAAAAATTCTAGGGAAACTCCTTTACAGTAGCCTTAAATTCAAAACACACACAACAAATTTCCAAGAAAATCTCAAAGACAGTAGGCATCTTAAAAATATGCTACTATTGCCTCAATCAACTCTCCTTGCACTGTATCTTACTCATCTCCCCCTTTCACCTATGGAATTTGTGCATGGGGGTCCCAAAAAATTAAAAACCCTGACAATCTAATCAAAAGGTCAGTCAGAAGATAACAAATTCCCCCCTGCACATACTCCACCAATATTCAAATCTAAACTACTCACCGTAAAGATCATTC